>OMLC01041998.1:0-20135 GCA_900302585.1 Regalecus glesne
CACAGAGGACAGCCAGATCATACCTAGTGAGCAGGTGGGCACCCTTAGAGCGTTAGATATCTCAGCAGCCACTCTTCAGAGAGAGCAGGTGACCCACCAGGCCGCAGTGCTGCGGTCTCATGAGGTAGAGGAACGAGTGTCAGTGGCTCTTACCCATCCATCTCAAGTTTCAGCCATTCCCATCAAACAACTTCACATGGCAGCTTTTACTTCTTCTGTCCAGGAGAGCCAGAAGATTATTGAACAACATTCTGAGCAGATACAGAGTCCTGAGGTATTAGAACTCAAGTATGCTGAAGAGCAGCCCTCTAAGTTGATTTTGCCCATAGCTGAGGAAATTCTGTCTCTCTCCACTGTGAGAACAGATGACCTCACTGATAGAACGCAAGAACAGGTCAAGGTTTCTGCTGAACCCTGGCAGATCCTCAGCAGTCACCAGGAGGAGTTAACCCTTCCCATTCTGAAAGAAAAATCAGCTCTCACCCAGAGGCCAGAGGAAGAGAGGAGTTTCAGGGTCACAGAGGGGATAAAACTTTTATATTCAGCTCAGTCTACAGGGCAACTACCCATAACAGAGAGACATACTAAGCCTCTGTTGGTTTTAGACTCAGCCACCAAACCCCTGATTGAGAAAGAGCAGCCTATGCCGGTCACTGTGCCTGTCAACAGGAATGGAACAATTTTATTGAAAGAACAGAAGTTTGAACTCGAACAACCCATTCAGAGGAGTGTGATGCCATCAAAAGACACAGTCTATACATCAGCCCTGAGCGTAAATGAAACCTATCCACTCCAGTCAGAACATCTGGGACACATAAAATCTATAGAGTCCGCTGTGTGTCCACATACACAGCAAGAGGCAGTGAGACAGCTGAATCTACAGATCATCACTGGTCAGGATGTTTTACAGGCTGAGGGGAGATTCTCGTGTGAAAAATCTTCACCAGAGCTGGCAGAGGCTAGAAAGAGTCCCACTAATTTATATTCAGTCATCCAGGATAATCAGAGAACAGTGGTTTGTGAGGAAACTTCAGAGTTCTCGGCAAAAACTAAGTCCATGTTCATTCAGCCAAAGAAAGAGGCACCACCAGCACTGCATCTTCAGTCAATCCATCTTGTGGCAGCTTTGCCAAAGGAAGACATACTTACCACCAAAACGCCTGACCAGCAGGTGGCAGCACAGCGACAGGAAAAGGCCAGAAGACATGCAGCCACTTCAGAAGAGAGGAGGCAGCTCACAGCAGATTATCACAAGGAGCTTGATGTGACGGTGACAGGAGAACAGCCGCAGCTTAGAACAGAGCCTAGACCTCAAAGCATTCTACGGGTGTCCTCTCAGCCCACACAGCTCTCAAAGGAAGCTCCTTTCAGCAGCTCTGTCAAACGGCAGCAAGCTTTAGTGCAGAAGGAGGAGCGTTGGAACGTAATGCATGTTTCCAGAGTAGAGGACAGCCAAGTCTTGCAGGAGGGTCATGTTGACAATCTGACTGCTGTGGAGAGGTTCAGCTGTCAGTCAGCTATAGAACCCAAAGTTCCCACAGAGCCAGTCCATATTGAGGAGAAGGAGATCTCTACTGAGAGCAGCGTGCCTCTGGAGGCAGCAGAACAGGACTTTGCTGTTCAGATCCAAGAGGGCCAGTCAGTCAGACAGTCAATAGTGATGGATGAGAAACGAGTGTTGACTGGTGAGGTCTCTCAGGAAGTCACCAAATCGGAGTCCACAAACATCCGTGCCAACAAACAGCCTAAAGTGTCCCTGATGGCCTCAGAGTCTAAAGACAGTACCCCTCTTCTGAAGGAAATGACTTTTGTTATTAAGATCCCCAACCCATCCAGTGTGAATATCCGACGTCAGCTGAAGGATGCTCTTCAGTCTGCTGTGGCCTGTGAACAGCCTCTGTTATTGGCTGATGTTGTAGGGAGCTTGGACACTGTACAGGTACAGGAAGTCAAGGTACGGAAAGAGCCCAAACGGACCCTGTTTACCTACCTTATCACGACAACAGCTGCACCCATGGAAATCACCCTGGCTTTTGAAGGTGAATACCCTCAGACTGCTGACCTCAGAACTGAGCTCCAAGCAGCCTTCCACTCCATAGTGTACCAGGAGGCTCACGTTCTCACCTCAGACCAGCCTGGTACTATGCAGCTAGACAAGCCTCAGAGGGTGCAGGTTACCTCAGCCTGCTCCCAGGAAGTGATGTCATCCATGGTGGAGACCATCCCAGTTGCAGACAGCACGGTAGATCTCGCTCCCACTAAGTCACAGGCTGCTGCTCTGAAGACGGAGTCTAAAGTGGCTTTTGAACACATCACAGAATCTCAGGCTGCTAGGACTGAACAGTCCTCCTCCACCCAAGTTGTTACGATCTCCACTGAGAGCCATGTGCAGGTTTCCAGGCAGGAAGTCAAGAGTGTGACCGTTGCAGACGGTGAGAGAGATGTTGGAGCTGCCGACAGCACCGCTGATCTCCCTTCCACCACAAAGCCGGTCGATGTCAGCATTCAGAAGGAGCACAGAGAGGAGATGTATAGGGAGATTACAGTATCTGCACCTGAACACAGAGAGTGTCCAGCTGTAGTCACCACTCTGGAGGATTTGTCAGTTGAGGAAAACCATAAGGTTGTATTGAGCACCACCATAAAGTATGTCACAAGGGTAAACTGGTTTTTCAATGGACAATTGGTGAAATCTGGCAAAGAGTTCAAGTGTTCTAAAGACCACGACACATACACACTAGTTATCAACAAAGTAATCAAGGAGAAGCATCAGGGAGAATATGTCTGTGAGGCTGAGAATGAAGCCGGCAGGACAACAACAGCTTCAAGACTCACTGTGGTCTCAAGAGGTTGGATAATAGGCAATTCAATTCATACCATTCTTCATTATTCCACATTAAACTAACAGTGCCATCAAATGGATTTTGTCATGGAATGCAACATTTGATTCTCCCATTAGACCGTAACTAATCATTCACTGTAGTAGGTCTATTCAGGATCTCTCGCCACATTTTTAATATTTCATCTGGATTCATTTCACAGCTCAGCATGAGCTCCCTTCCAGGACTGTGTAGAGTATTAACTCACTCGTGTTATGTTCCATTTCATTATAGTGTCAACGATTGCCTGTAGACCCGAACCATTATATGTGAGCTGGGTGCTTGAGCTCTGTCATGATTCTGGCCTACAGCGTTGGTCCCATGGTCTTTTCACAGTCTATGTAGCATGTCCATGAACACAGGTGCTTCTTTTCCAGCCATGAAGTTTCACATTCTTTACCACTGTCTCCATTTTCTGCACGTTTCCAGGGCCTAAACTTTGTTATAGTTTCATCTTTCATGTATGCTGTTCCTGAACCCATGCCCTGATAATATGCTAAGCAATGGCTTGCCTCTAACTGATCTCTTACTGTTAACCCATGGGGCCTGTGTTCCTGCTATCTTTCCTTTAGCACTACCCCACCACCTTTCTCCTCCACAGTCTTCCTCCTGGAATGCCTCCCACCATCATTGTATATGCCACCTTTTCTGTGCCTGACCTATGATATCTTCATGAGCGCTCTTTCTCATGCTAATGTTTGATTTCACCTCTTCCATGTGTGCCTCAGTGCCACCTGTCTTTAGGAAAAAGATCACCTCCCTGGAGATCAACGTTGGCAGCCCGGCAAAGTTTGAATGTGAGACTGAAGATGCTCCCAATGTGACCTTCAAGTGGTACAAGTCTGACCATGAGATCAGACCGAGTGAGAAGTACAGGATCCTCAGTAGCCAAACCAGCTCCGTCTTGGAGCTCATTAATCCAGCCAAGATTGACAGTGGTGAATATACCTGTGAGGCTACCAACCAGCACGGCAGTGACAGCTGCTCCACCTCTCTCACCGTGACAGGTAAGAAACCAGTGGCCGCGTATTATTACTTTGTACTCTGATGACCAACGTGGTATGTTCAGTGTATGTTATAGCCTGATATCTGGTGTCATGGGATAATAGGGTTTGATTTAACCTCTTTTACCAAGCTACGCTTGGATTGAGGTCGTTGGTCCTTGATCTTTGGTGTGTATTCTAGATATTCACCTTGTGTTGTATCTTTCTTCATGTGTTCCCACTACTTTCCTTAGAACTGTACCCACCGGTATTTGTATCAAAGCCAGATCCAATGACTTTATTTGTGGGCAAACAAGCTCTGTTCCAGTGCTCACTCACGGGCTCTTTGCCCATGGAAATGATCTGGCACAAGGACAACATAGCAATCTCCTCTGAGGGGAAGTATGTCATGAAATGTGAAAAGCAAAAGTATTCTCTCCAGATCACAAGTCTTGAGCTGGCTGACCAGGGGTTGTACCTCTGTAAGGCGTCCAACAGTGTTGGATCAGCTACCTTTACCACAGAGCTCAAGGTCATCAACAAGCCCAGCTTTGTCAAGAGCCTTGAGCCTGTGTCAGCTGCTGTGAACGAGTCTCTGTACCTGGAATGCCAGGTGGATGAGGACACTGGTGTGGCCATCACCTGGACCAGGGATGGTAGAAAAATCCACCAGAGCATGGACTATAAATTGTCCTTTGAGGAAAAAATGGCTCTTCTTGAGGTACCCAAGTCGAAAGTGAAGGACTCTGGAAAATATGTTTGCACAGCCACAAATGAGGCTGGAACCTCAACCTGTGAAGCTCTGGTGACAGTCCAAGGTAAGATCTGGATGTTGATCTTTCCTTTAGTTTGATGAACAGAGATCTTGTTCTCTTGGAATGAGCTGGTGGAGTGCTGCTGAAGAGGTTTCAGCTAATTTGTGAGCTGATGCTAACCCTACAGATTTCTATCCTATTGCACTTCCTTTGTTCCTGTCATGCATTTTTCTCCTCGTGATGTCATATTTTCTCTTTTTTACTTATTCTCGCTGCTTAACACATCTCTCAGAGCCCCCTACCTTTGTCAAGAAAATGGAACCAAAGATGACCTGGAAACGGGGCATAGGGGCACGGTTACAGTGTACTGTCAGAGGATCTCCTGAACTTGATGTACACTGGTTCAGGAATGAGCAAGAGCTGAGTGATGGGGATAGATATAGAATGAGTTTCCAGAATGGCACGGCCACTGTGGAGATTGAGAATGTTCTTGTCACTGACAGTGGCAGATACACTTGTGAGGTCTCAAATGCTGCTGCCAGTGAAAGCTGCAACACCCATATAGATGTTAAAGGTTTGTCAAACAGATCCACTTTTGCTAAACACTTTGTCTTCATTGAGGAAGCCTAGTTAACGCTTCACACAATACTAACCCCCTCTTGACTCTTAGAGCCCCCGTTCTTCAGAAAGGAGCTGCAGACAGTCGAGTCTGTGAAGGGAACAATGGCTCAGTTGGAGTGTGAGATTATGGGAACAGCTCCTTTTGAAGTCACTTGGTTAAAGAATAAGAAGACCATCACTGCTGATAAGAAATATAAGATGACGTCCCAGGATTACCTAGCCAGACTGGAGATCCAGTCCTTTGAAAGTGCAGATGTTGGAGACTACCAGTGTGTTGTATGCAATGATGTGGGGAAAGTCACCACGAAAGCTCTTGCTAAACTCAAAGGTTGGTCAAACGGATTTCCTCAGGTTGTTTGTTGCTCTGCTTGTCATCCATGGGGTGCCAAAGGGACATGCAATGCCCATGCTTTCAGGTGAAAATGTTCCATTATTTAAGCCAGATCGTAGAAAAATGCATCAAATTTAACCCAACACTCATTACATTTCTCAGGTTTATTACTTTCACGAGTCTGCTTGAATAGCATACGTAAATGTTCAATGTTTATAGCAAAATGGAATATATAACTATTTCTCAATGTCGATTAACTGTATGGACATTTTGGTTAAATTTCATGAATGCTTGAAAGAAAGAAAGAAAGAAAGGATTCCCTTATCAGTCCCACAAGGGGAAATGTGGATTTCTCTGCATTTTTGACCCAACCTATTGTATAGGAGCAGTGAGCTGCCACCAGGTGGCGCTCAGGGAGCAGTTAGGGGTTCAGTGTCTTGCTCAAGGACACCTCCACATGCTGTATGCAGGACCGGGGATCAAACCTGTGACCTTCTGATTGCCAGACAACCACTCTACCCACTGAGCTATGTTTGAGTATAAATATTCATGATTTAAACATTGTCTTTAAGTAGAGTTAGAGGTCTATTTTACGTGTCATGTTGTGGGAGTTTACAGGGTGGACATAGACTTAAATGGAGAGCTTGGGAGATTAAAGCCAGATGACTTTGCTGATGCCCTGCACTGGGTTTGAACCCACTGCCTCTGGCTTGTCAGTTCTTCAAGCATGTCCTTTACCACTGAGCTACCATGGCCCCCATTTCCCTAAAGTCAATCTCTGAGTTCAAGTTTGGCTTGATAAATGTGAAACCATTTCTGATACTTAAATAATGGAACATTAGCACCTGAAAATGTGTGTATTCTTTTGTCATATTCAGCACTCACTAATAGTTTGCTGCTGATGAATGATATGTTGTTTGTAGAGCCACCATCTTTCTCAAAGAGGATTGAGAGCGCCACAGCAGTGTTGGGAAATGCAGTGAAACTGCAGGGTACCATAAAAGGCTCAGCCCCCATCACTGTTAAATGGACAAAAGACTCTGAGATACTAAGAGATGATGATCCCAATATCACCATGGAGTTTGAGAACAACGTTGCTAGCCTATCAATAGCCACGGTAGCCATCAGCCATACTGGCAAGTACTCGTGTCAAGCTGAGAATGAGGCTGGACAGCAGAAATGTGACGCCACTTTGACTGTGCAAGGTCAGATGAGTGCTTGAGATGTTTGTGTCGAGATATTTCTAATCCTTTAGCCTTATGTGTGGTCTTACTAATAGACTCTGATTTGTAACCCGTCTCATCTCAGAACCGGCTCGAATCTTAGAACCTGCTGAGTCCCTCAGTGTGACTGCAGGGGATTCTGCTTGCTTGGAGTGTACCATCACTGGAAGCCCAGAGCTCAAAGTGAAATGGTTTAAGGATGGAAAGGAGATGATGACTGGTCGGAAATATAAAATGACCGTGAAAGACAATACTGCCAGCTTGAAGATTCTTTCAGCAGAAAAAGGAGACTCCTCAGAATACAGAATGGAGGTGTCCAATAAAGTTGGAAGGGATCAGTGCACATGCTCAGTCACTGTCTTAGGTCAGCTTCTCTTCAATGCTTATCTCCGACAAGATTTTTTTTATTTGGCAGTCTTAGGAAATGTAGGAAAACTTGGTTTTCTCAACTCAAAAAGTGCGATGAAAGAAAATTCTGTAACCTGCTGCATGGAAGTGCTCTGATTTTGTTCAACCTAGCCTAACTTTTCCTATGATATTCTATGTTCAACAACTAGATCGGATAATACCTCCATCTTTCACCAAGTCCCTGAAAAGAGTTGATGGGAACGTTGGGAATAATGTGTCTATGGAGTGTAAAGTGGCGGGGTCCCAACCCATGTACATAACTTGGTTCAAAGATGAGAAGGAGATTGAGTCTGGAGTTCCAGCCAAGTTCCGGCCAGAATACCAAGATGGCTCTGCTACCCTCCAGATCATTCAGCTGGAGAAGGCTGATTCTGGTGTTTACAAATGCAGAGCCTCGAATTCTTCTGGCTTCAAAGAAACCAGCGGGACACTCTATGTCAAAGGTTAATAATGGTGGTTTGGTCTTGACATGAGCTTATTTTGCTCTTCAATTTATGGTCAATGATCCTCTAATATTCTTTGCTAAAATGAAATGTGAATGTGTTCTTGCTGTTGTCTAGAGCCCCCAGTTTTCATAATGAAACCAGAGAATCTGGAAGTTATACCGGGAACCACGGTTTCCCTCAAATCAGGCTTCACTGGAACTGCTCCCCTAGCTGTCAAGTGGTTCAGAGAGGAAAAGGAGATTTACACTGGAGGCTCATATTTCATAAAGAAAGATTCCTCTTCAAGCTCCTTGGAGCTTCACTCAGTGAAACCCTTTGACTCGGCTGAGTACACATGCCAAGTGTCGAATGATGCTGGGAAGGTGGACTGCACTGCAGTTCTCTACGTCAAAGGTGCCTTTTCTTCACATCATTTCAAGCTGCATGCCCTTACATCTATGGTTATTTTTCTTAATGTTGAAACATGAAAATATCCTTGATGCTCTTGACTGACATAAATGAGCTGGCTACTAACATCTCCCCTGTCTCCTAACAAATGATGACCTCCTCCTAGAACCTCCTGCGTTTGTATCAAAGCCAGAGGCAACCAAGCTAGTCACCAGTGGTAGATCTGCCCGACTGGAGTGCAAAGCCACAGGCAGCCCTGTCATCACGTTTAAGTGGTTTAACAATGAGATGGAGATCAGCTCCAGTCACAAGTATAAAATGAGCCTGACTGGCTTGGCTGCCTGTCTGGACATAGTGGACTGCAATGTGGAGGACAGTGGAAATTACGTCTGTGAGGCATCCAGTGAGGCTGGCAGGGACCGCTGCAGCTGCACAGTGTCGGTCAAAGGTTGGTTCAGTCTGCGTTAGGCCACGCTTTGCTGTTGAATAGATTAGTTTGGGTATCTTTTACTTGGATTTGGTCTTTTTCTGGAGCTATTCCACTGTTGTACTTGCTGTCCGTGGAGTCTGGTCTCAAGTGTGATCCTTTATTCTAGAGTCCCCTTCATTTGTACGGACGCTGGAACCTAAAGATGTTGTCAGAGGTACGGAGGTAATCCTGGAGGCCCAGGTCTCAGGCTCTGCTCCATTCGCTGTGTCTTTCTATAAAAACACGAAGCTTGTTCGGAATGACAAGAGACACTGTACCTCTGTGAAAGACAACATGGTGGCCCTGCAGGTGCTGGCGTTTGAGCCAGGAGACGCGGGCACCTACCGGTGTGCTGTTGAAAATGAAGTCGGGCAGGACTCCTGTGACTGTCAAGTAACGCTCCAAGGTTTGTTTGGAAACGGAGGCTTTACCTATCAAGGCCCATGCTTCTGAAGTGGCTCTAGTAAGCCATCTTGCTTTTTCACATGTGTGTTTTGTAAAGTCGGACAAGAATATCCTCAAGAAATGTTTTCTCTTGTAGAAGCTCCATCGTTTGTAAGAAAGCTGGAGAGCCTGAGTTCCCTGGTGGGCAGTGAAGTCTCTCTTCAGTGTTCTCTGAAGGGCTCAGAGCCCATGGCTGTGTCCTGGCTGAAAGACAGCCATGAACTCAAAGAGGCCGAACACATTAGCATAACTTATGAAAACAGGACCGCCCTATTGCACATTACCCGTGTACAGGCCAAACATGGTGGCAAGTACACTTGCCATGCTCATAACCAGGCTGGGAGTCAGAAATGCTCTGCTGTGCTGACAGTCCAAGGTTAGTGGTTACACTGGAGAACTTCTGCAGAAGCCATCCATGGTCTCTCTGTCATGAGTCTTTACTGTACAGTCCAGGAACAGTATTTGCTTACCATTTTGTTTGACATCTCAGAGCCAGCTAAGGTCACAGAGGAGGCCAAGTCTATCAGTGTGACTCAGGGGGATCCAGCCACACTGGAAACCCAGTTCTCAGGCACCAAACCCCTGAAGGCCAGATGGCTAATGGGTAGCAAGGAGCTGATCTCAGGCCAGAGATATAAAGTACAGAATACGGACACCAGCTCCACTCTGAAGATTGTTAAGACAGAGAAAAGTGATGGTGGTGAATACACGTTTGAGGTGTTAAATGATGCCGGACACAGCACATGTGAGGCCACGCTCACGGTTCTAGGTCAGTTCGTCATGTGGAAAGTTTCAAATGTTAGTCTCGTAATGATTTTGATTGAGGAATTTGTTTGTTTGAGGTCATTTTTTCCAAATGCTCTCAACTATCTTCATTTTTGCCAATGCTAGATCAAATAATTCCACCATCCTTCACGAGAAAATTGAAACCGACAGAGGGTATCAAAGGGCTGTTTTCCCATCTGGAGTGTCTCGTGTCTGGCTCTTTACCTATAACTGTTCAGTGGTACAAAGATGAGAGAGAGATTCAGACTGATGACAAACACAAAAGTACATTCTTTGAAAATGTGGCTTTCCTGGAGATCTCTCGTCTGGAGAGTAAAGACAGTGGCACCTATACCTGCATAGCTAAAAACAAAGCTGGCTCTGACCAGTGCTCTGGCACCATGTTTGTCAAAGGTTAGAACACATTTGGCTGCCACTGCGTTTTTCCGTGGATGCATGTTTCCAATAAGACACACTCGTACAGTTACAGCATTTGAATAATGGAAAGCAGACCAAATGATGTCTCTCTTTTCACAGAGCCTCCATATATTCTTGAAAAGCCAGAGTCCATGAATGTCTTGCCTGGGGCCAAGGTCAAGTTCAATGTCCTTTTTTCTGGCACCCTGCCTTTGAGCATAACATGGTTTAAGGACAAAAAGGAGATTTCATCCAGCCTTGACTGTTCTGTGATCAAAGACAGCACCTCCAGCTCACTGGAGCTCTTCTTTGCCAAAGCCTCAGACTCTGGAGACTACATCTGTGAAGTACACAATGATGTTGGCTCCACCTCATGCCAAGCTGGACTCTTTGTCAAAGGTTATTCATGGTCTAAACCTTAAGCTTTATGATCAACTGTAAAGACCTTTCTTAAATGTCTTCCTTGTTGCTGATGTTATGCTTACACCAGTTGTTTACTGTTGTCCCATAGAGCCTCCAGAGTTCACACGGACCCCTAACCGCGTGTCTGTGGTCCATCTTGGTCAGAGCAAAGTGTTTGAGTGCCATGTCATCGGCACACCTGAGATAGACATCTACTGGTTCAGAGAGGGGTCTGAGCTCAGTCCTAGCGATAAATACAAGATGACCTTTGTTAACTCTGTAGCATCCCTGGAGCTCACTGGGGCTGAAACCAAAGACAGTGGACTTTTCTACTGCGAGGCTCGTAATGAGGCTGGCAGTGAAAGCTGCAGCATGGAGCTCAAAGTCAAAGGTTGGTCTGTCAAAGTGGAACTCTTTCAATGTAAAAAGTAGCACTTGTCCCCCATCTAGTCTGAAAATAACAGGCCACCCCTCCCACTAGAACCACTATTCTACTTAAAGGAATGGATTTAGTCATAAGATGCTCCATTACTAGTCCCACAAGCAAGTTTGCAGTGTTCTAGCAGCCCAATGGAAAGCAGGACAGAGGCAGGGGATAAAGACCAGTTTGGTGAGCTTTACTTTGCCACATTTTCTTTAGTGTTCACTCCAAAAGACAGCATTGTGAGAGAAGGACTGCTTTGAAACCCATTGATGCAGTAATGGTTGATAGACAGGGCTGGTAAAGTCTGTAGAACACATTTACGCGGGGAGAAAATGTGAATGGCTTCTTCTCTCATCTCAGAGCCGCCAGCATTCGTTAAGGAGCTTTCTCCGGCGGAAGTCGTAAAGGGCCGCACTGCCTGTTTGGAGTGTCAGGTGACGGGCACCGCTCCATTTGAGATAACGTGGCACAAAGACATGAGGGAGATGAGACCCACTGCAAAGCACAACTTCACTCAGGTCAATGGCACTGTGAGTCTGGAGGTGCAGAAATGTGATGCTGTGGATGTGGGTGAATACCAGTGTACGGTTGCTAACGAGGTGGGAAGCTGCACTTGTAAAACAACACTGAGCCTCAAAGGTTGGTTTCTCTGCTATTACAGATTACAAGGGATTGTTAATATTCTCTAGTATTTTGGGCTGATAGTTGTGATCGCTGACGCTAATATTTCATTTAATGACAGAACTGCCAACATTTACCAAGAGGCTTGAGAACACTGCCCAGATTCTGGGCAAGATGGCAGAGTTTCAGTGTACTGTGAAGGGCTCTCCCACCCTCTCTGTACACTGGCAAAAAGATGAGAGCTGGATCTTGGAAGATCCTACATTTGAGAAGACATTTGAGAACAACGTGGCCACTCTCAGGATCCCTGCATGTCAGACCAGCCATAGTGGGAGATACATCTGCCAGGTAGTGAATGAGGCAGGCCAGGACAAGTGCTTTGCCAACCTCATAGTACAAGGTATGACTTTGCTTCATGTACCATTGGTTATATTTGGTTTTCAGGGTGTCTAGATTGTAGAAACTTCATGATCCTTTACTTTTATTGTAGAGCCCCCTCAGATCACGGAGAAACCGGAGGTGATAAAGGTCACAGTAGGAGACCCAGTCAGTTTAGACTGTAAGGTGACTGGTTCACCTGAGCTTAAAGTGAAGTGGAGGAAGGATGGCAAAGAGCTGCAGTCCATCAGGCAGCACAAGCTTAGCTTTGAGAACAACATCAGCAGCCTGAAGATCCAGTCTGCTCAGAGAAACGATGAAGGAGATTATGTTTTTGAGGTGGCAAACCACATCAGCAGCTGCAGCTGCAAAGTCAAAGTTGTTGTATTAGGTTGGTATGAAAATTTGAAAAACAGGGTTATTGTACATCAAGCTTTGTTTGATAATGGCATACTCACTTTGTTACTGTTCTTCTGATAACAGAACAAGTAATCCCTCCAAACTTCATGAAACCCCTGTCAGAGATGCATGAGATATTGGGCTCTTTTGTTCAAATCTGTTGCAAAATATCCGGATCCCTCCCCATCTCCGTGGAGTGGCAGAAAGATGGATGCAGGATGTCTAGTGGAGTGAAACACAAGCTCATCCAAGAAGACAACTCGGTGTCCATAGAGATCGAACAGTTAGAAAGAGCTGATGCAGGCTCATACTCTTGCAAACTAACCAACAAAGCAGGAAGTTGTGAATGTACCGGGTCGCTCAAGGTCAAAGGTTAGATGATGTGCTGTACAATTGTTATAGGCTAGGTGTCATCTAGTCTCATACCCTGGTAAGTACCTCTTTAACCTGATCCATCTTGTTCTCTTCAGAACCACCTAGCTTTGTTGTGCTGCCAGAGTCACAAGCTGCCCTGCCCAACACCACTGTGCGCTTCAAAGGCACATTCAAAGGAACAGCTCCCTTCATTGTCAAGTGGTTCAAGGATGACACTGAGCTGATGACGGGGCCCACTTGTTTCACAGGATTGGAAGGACTGTCCTGCTTCTTAGATCTTTATTCAGTTGGCACCGCCCAGAGTGGAGTTTACTCTTGCCAAGTCAGCAACGAGGCTGGTTCTGCTTGCTGCAGTGCAAACTTGATGGTCAAAGGTTGGGCTTACATACTCTCTTCATGGCTGCCTTCTTCTTTCTTCCACAGCTATCTTGACTGCTGCTAACAGACTGTTTCCCCCCTGTCTCAAACAATTCACTGATGTCCATCATGCTTCCAGCACCTAACATGTTTGTAATTTGGCTTTCCAGAACCACCGGAGTTTGTCCTGAAACTCCCTGCCACTAAGTTTGTGAAAGAGGGTCAGCCACTCCGGCTGGAGTGCAAAGTCAGTGGCACAGCTCCACTGAAAGTGACCTGGTACAAAAATGACACCAAGGTCATAGATGGGGGCCACTGGAGCTCATCATTTGTTGACTCTGTAGCAGTGCTGGAACTGCTCGCTACGAGCTTTGATGATGACGGCGTTTATACCTGTGAAGCTCAGAATGATGCTGGCAGGGTCAACTGCAGCACTACACTTACCGTCAAAGGTCAGCCTCTCACAGACTATAGAAGTCATCATACTCTCCTTCCTTATGTGTCTACTGCTCTATCTCTGATACACTGGGTAGTCCACATGGGACAGTGGTGATTCCAGAGAACGTTAGTCAGCATGAAGAGCAATGGCATTGGTTAAGAGTGTTAGACTGGCCACTTTGTCTTGTATGCACCTTAACAGTGTTCCAATATGTTTGTAGACCCACCATCTTTCATCAAAGTCCCTCAGTTGGTTGAAGGACTGAAGGGTAAGGATGCGTGTCTATGCTGTGAGATGAACGGCACAGCTCCCTTCCAGGTCACCTGGTTTAGAGACAGGAAGCCTCTTATGGAGAGCAGGAAGTTCAAGATGGTGACCGAGGGCAGCTCAGCTACGCTGCACATCATTGGACTAGAGCTCTCGGATGCTGGCCAATATGAGTGCAAAGCGTCTAACAGTGTAGGAAGTGACACTTGCCAGACATCAGTTAAACTCAGAGGTCAGTAGAAATGCAAAGGTATCAAATCAAAGCCATATTATTTAGATTTGGGGTTGGCTCTGTCACCTTGTTGACTTTCCCGCTCTTCGGGTTTTTTTTGTTCCTCTCTTCAGAGCCACCGTCGTTTGTGAAGAAGCTGTCAAACATGACAGTGATATTGGGAGAGGAGGTGACCCTTGTGGCCACTGTTAAAGGCTCTGAACCCATTACTGTGTCCTGGGTTCAGGATAAGGATCACATTCTCAGAGATGGGGACAACAGGAAAATCACCTTCGAAAATAACCTGGTCACTCTTAAAGTCTTTAAGGCCGACGCAACCACAGCAGGAAAATACACCTGCCAACTCAAAAACGACGCTGGCAGTGTGGAATGTTTTGCTAACCTTACTGTCTTAGGTTTGTAACCACCTAATTGAATCTTTCCCTTGCAGTTCTCTGTTTGTTTTCCCTCTTCTAAAAGTTTTAAGAACTATCTCTGCCCTTCTCTCTTAATTTTCAGAGCCTGCAAAGATAGTGGATAGGCCTGATGCACTGAGTGTGACGGCAGGTGATATGGCTGCCCTAGAGGTCAAAGTACGCGGAACCCCGGAGCTCATACCCAAGTGGTTCAAGGATGGTATTGAGCTGGCCTCTGGAAAGAAATACAAAATATCCTTCTCTAGGATGATCTCCAGTCTGCAGGTGCTCTCAGCTGAGAGGATAGACACTGGAGAATACACGTTTGAGGTTAAAAACCAGGTTGGCCATGACCTCAGTAAGATAAACCTCACTGTCCTAGGTTGGTGCTCTCTTCGACTGGTTCAATAATATGTGCGTTTTCATCTGTGTTGTCTGATACACTAGTCACTGCTGCTTTCCCTCCAAACAGATAAGATCATACCTCCAACTTTCTCAAGGAAACTGAGGGATTGTAATACAATTGTTGGCAAACCTGGGGAAATGGAATGCAAAGTGTCTGGCTCCCCGCCTTTCACTATCTCCTGGTACCATGACGAAGAGGAGATACAGAGTGGGCCCAATAACGAGATTGCATTCAGTGACAACAACTGCACACTGAAGGTGCCCACTCTTAAATTGTCTGACTCTGGAGTGTATAAATGCAAAGCTGTCAACGAGGCTGGATCCAGTGAAACCAGTGCATCTCTCATTGTGAAAGGTCAGTAACTATAGAGACGGGATGTTGTTAGTGTGGGCTGAGGAGTAACTTGTCAGAGCCTCCAGTGACTGTTCACATGAGTGTTGTTAGCTTGTGAAGCTACTGTAGTAGGTTGGCTGATAGCGGGGAAGTAGCTGTGAAAGTGACTTAATGTCAGACTCCGGTGTCTAAGAGCCCCTCATTTCTGTACCCAGAGCCACCATCTTTTGTGGTGCAGCCACAGCCTGTGGAGGCTATGCCAAGCACCGATGTGACATTCTCAGCCATGGTGAAAGGCAGCGTTCCATTCCATCTCAAATGGTTTAGAGGAACCAAAGAGATCCTGCCTGGAAGGGGCTGTGAGATTGTCCTGAGGGATAACCAAGCTCTTCTGAAGCTTTTCAATGTGGATAAGTCCCATGCTGGAGAGTACACATGCCAGATCATTAATGATGCAGGGAAGGAGAGCTGCCCAGTTCACCTGACTGTTAAAGGTTAGTTTCATATGCAGTGCTCTCTAGTTAACTGTCGATGTCTTGCTCTAATGCTCGCTAATTCCTGTGTGTTGATGTGTCACTCAGAGCCAGCACACTTCTCTAAGAAGTTAAAGGATGTATCTGTTGAGAAGGGTAAAGCTTTGATATTGGAGTCCACGTATAATGGAAGCCCAAAGATCACAGTGAATTGGTACAAAGATAACCAGCAGATCTTTGCCTCTTATAAATACAACATCATCACAACTGAGAGCTCCTGCATCTTGGAGTGCCTGAGAACTGATGACAAAGAGGCAGGTGGAAAATACTCTTGTGAAGTATCCAATGATGCTGGAAAGGACACCTGTGAGGCAACCGTGTCTATACTGGGTTAGTTTGATGTCTTTTGTCTCATATTGTCTGGACAGATTTTGTCTAAGGTCAAGATGTTCTTAGACACCACCTGTATCTCTCAGGCTTGGATCCGTCTAGGCTTATGTGAGCTGCTTGATCTAAGCTATGCATATCTGTCATTGTAGAATCGCCCTATTTTATTGAGACTTTGGAAACCATGGAGGTGACAGCAGGAGATGCAGTGTGTCTGAAATGCCAGGTGGGAGGCACACCTGAGATCAAAGTGTCTTGGTTTAAAGCTGATGGAAAAGTGAGGTCCAGCCCTACCTGTAAGCTAGAGTACATCAAAGGTGTGGCCTGTCTGAAGCTGAGTAAATCCTCCAAAGCTGACAGTGGAGAATACACCTGCAAGGCAGAGAACCGCATAGGATCTGCCTCCTCTACCTGCAAGCTCAGCGTACAAGGTGATCCCCTGTCCCTTACCCAGACTGATTCACCTACACTCACCTTCATCTAGAAGCTGTGACAAATGTACAAGTTGTTATTAGTAGTTTGACTCCCGGCCAATGCACAGGGAATCTAACTCCCAAGCCTTTGTCACTGTGGACAAAAGGGACTGCTAAAGGAAATTGAATATAATTGAGTTGTAACAATTTCAAATCCTATTAGGATGATTTTATTTGCTCTTTGATGCAGAGGTGATGAATAATCACTCAGCTCACTGGGCTTATATCGCCAGATCTTTAACAGCCGATTACTTGGGCTGAAAACCATACTGTGATGCAAACCGTGGCAGATTTCAGAGTCGTCTGCTGATACCTTGCTGGTTATTATCAATGCTTCCCTGTTGCAGAGGCTAAAAAGCCGCCATCCTTCCCCAAGAAAATCACCAGTCTGCAGCAGATTGAAGGCCAACCTGTCAATTTTGAGTGTCGTGTGGTGGGTTCTTCCCCCATTGAGGTATCTTGGCTGAAGGATGGGGAGCCTGTGAGCCAGAGTGATGAGTTCTTCATGTCATTTGATGACAACACAGCCCTGCTACTGATCAGCCATGGAGAGATGAGGCACTCTGGGGAGTACGCCTGTGTCGCCACCAACAGCGTTGGCGTAGCTTCTTGTAGAGCCAAGCTTACTCTTCAAGGTTTGTCTGAAGGCATCTTAACAAAGCTACACATTGGAATTTACAAGGAGAGCATAGTGTGAACCTTGTCTGCACTGATGCAGAATACAGGCCTACAACACAGCCTGGATTTTATCTCTTCAACAATAAGCAGCTCTGCGGGTTGATGCGAGGAATAAACGGATCTTTCTGGATTTACTTAGAAGAAAGACATTTTTGCCATTATGTGTAATGATCGTGTTGTTTACGTGAACATTTCCTGCAAGATATTTTCTAATGATGGCTCTGTTGCCTTGGTTTGTACAAGAGACTAATTGTCTTTGGTTACCAGTGCATGTATATCCTGATTTATCTGTCTTGTGTCCAGATGTGTCATTGTTGTTGTTTTTCCCCCCACTCTTTTATGGATCCTACAGAACCAAGATATGGCCCCGTCTTTGACAAGACGTTGTCATCAAAAGAAGTGACAGTCGGTGACAGCATTGAGCTGGAGTGTCACATGACTGGCTCTGCCCCCATTAAAGTCACGTGGTCCAAGGACCATAAAGACATCCGCTCTGGGGGCAATTATAAGATGAGCTGTGTGGATAACAGCCCCCACCTGACCATTCTGAAGGCAGACAAAGCAGACACAGGCAGATACTTTTGTCATGCCTCAAATGATATGGGGAAAGATTCTTGTTCCTCAGAAATCACTGTCAAAGGTATTTCACGTGGGATGCACCCATGCTGTTGTGTCTTCTAAGTTCTTTATCCCTATCTTCTGTTGAAGCCTTCTCTTGACCCCTCCTTCGGTGATGACTCCACTTTCCTCTGATAACCATTATCTATTTATTTTATTTCCATTTTCAGAACGTAAAAACCCACCGGTGTTCACCAAGAAGCCCTCTGAGCGCATGGAGGACACAGAGGGTAAACTGGTGAAGATGGAAGGTCGTGTGTCTGGTTCCCAGCCCATGACAGTTATGTGGTACAAGGATGATACAGAACTTTACAGCTCTGACAAATATGATGTTAGTTTTAAGAACAATGTGGCTATACTCTGCATCAAGAGCAGCCTGGTGTCTGACAGTGGCAACTACTCCTGTCTGGCCACCAATGAAGCTGGCAAGGCCTCCTTCCAAGTCTCTGCAGGCTTTACTGGTAGGTCTATTCATATTCATCTTCCTATTGTTAGTGTTATAAGGGCATCTGACCTTAAACCTCTTTCCATGCCCTGGGACGGACTGGTGACCTGTCCATGGTGTTTCTCCCCCTTCAGCCCAGTGAGCGCTGTAACAGGCTTCAGTAGATCCATGAACCGACTTTGAATAAGTGATTGATGATTACATGGTATGAGGGCGGCGTAGCTCTGGGGGTAGAGCGTTCTTCTGGTGATTAGAAGGTTGCAAGTTTGATCCCTGGTCCTGCAGAAAGCATGTTGAAGAGCAAGACTCTACTCCCTGAGTGCCAAATGACAGCTGCCCACTGCTCTTATACGATAGTCTGGGTTAAATGCAGAGAATTTCAAATTTTCCCTCAGAACTGATAAGGGAATCTAAATGACAAGTTCCAAAATAGGATCTCATTTGGTCCCAGAAAAGTTGAATCGATTAATCAGACTAATGAAGTAATTTAGATGGTTCCCGATTAAAAGTTTGTCCTGCTAAACCTTGTGTCCAGATTGTCTAATCGAACTTTTCTGGGATCTCTACACCTGAATTGTTATTATTATTGTGTATCAATATTGGGAGTATTAAAGGAATATCTTTTATCTTATCTTATTTTTATTTTTGAGTGTATATCAAGATATCCATCCATTTTCAATCACTTGTCCAAAGTTGGGTCATGGAAGTTCAAAATATCAAGATATAAGTCACATCAAGATATTTCATTATTATAAAGGGATTCATTATCCTTTGATACATGGTAAATTGATGTTTTATTATTATCAAAAATCATTGTTCTTTAGTTATGTTAGTACAGCCATAAAATGTTTCACTCTCTTGGAGTTCCTTTTTTGAAACATATTTTTGTCATTTTGAATAATTAATGTATCTGTTGTATGACAAAGTCTAATATGTTAAATCCACCACATGAAGTATCCCTGACTGAAGCTACTCTTTCAAACTCCAGAGGCTCAGAAGGCTCCAGTCTTTGATGCCCCTCTCAATCCAGTGACTGTTGATGAGGGAGAGAAGCTGAGCCTTAAGTGTCACGTCTGTGGCTCTCCTCCTCTGAAGATCCAGTGGATGAAGGACAGGAAGGAGCTGACCTCCATTGGAAACACCAAAATAACCTTTTTGGATGGCACAGCCTTTCTGGAGGTCAGCAAGGCCTCCAAGGCAGATGCAGGAGACTACCTCTGTAAGGCTAGCAATGCTGTTGGCAGTGAGTTCTGCAAGTCCAGGGTGACCGTGAAAGGTACAGTGGCAACATACATCAGTCCTTCAATGAATCAAAAAAGGTGAATCAGTTCAACTGGATCAGAAGTTTATCCAGAGACATCTCATCACTCCTCCAGGAGACATGTTGAGTCTGAGCTGACTGCAGCATCCCCACCCTGATCAACAACACAGTGATACCACACCACTAAAGGCTGGCTTCATATGAGAGCTGCTCATTGGCTGGACATTCAGTGGTCATGAGGACTATTCACAGAGGACTGGGGAATAGGATCAATCACAGCATTGTCACATGATGACACATGGACTCTCAGGACCCCCACTTTTGTTCAGGATAGTGGTTCCCTCTTCACATAGGTGGTTGTTAGCTCCAGTGGCCTAATGGAAAAGGCACTGGCCTCCTAAATCAGGGATTGTGGGTTCGAGTCCCATCTGAGGTGGTACATTATTAAGTGCAGCATAGCTCAGTGGGTAGAGCGGTCGTCTGGCAATCAGAAGGTTAGGTTTGATCCCCGGTCCTGCATACAGCATGTGGAGGTGTCTTTGAGCAAGACACTGAACCTCTAACTGCTCCCTGAGCCCCACATGGTGGCAGCTCACTGCTCCTATATAATAGGTTGGGTCAAAAATCCAGAGAAATCCAAATTT
>OMLC01041999.1:0-32270 GCA_900302585.1 Regalecus glesne
ATAGGGTAGATCATGAGGTACTTGCAGATTTGGAATTCGCAGGAGGGAAGAGATCAAAAGCAGCTACACCTACACCCCAAAAGGTGAAGCATAGGAACAAACACAGGTAGAGAGAGAGAGAGAGAGGGAGAGGGAGAGAGAGAGAGAGAGAGAGAGAGAGAAGAAAAAGAATGGGAAAAGGACAAAGGACTTTATTAACAGTCAATGTACTTATTTACTCATCCTGCCTCTTCAGGATGGGTAGCTGTGGTGAGGCTAATGACGTACAATTTAGAATGGAGTTACGTAGGAGGGTAGGCATGACGTTGCGAGTGAGGGTGAGATGAAAGGTCAGACTGGCAGCTGGGTGGAGAAGTGCAAGATTGGGAGTGAGATGGAGGTGTTGCCTGTGGGCCCTGTGGTGCAGCAGCCATGGTAGTAGCTTTGCCCTCCCTCTTGGGTGTATTGTTTAGGATGTCCAGGCTCCGGCGGCTGGAGGAAATGACGTCAGCCACAAATTTGGTGCAGTCGGCACAGATGTCCCGCAGCGCACAACCGTGCGCATAGAGGTGTGGAAACTCCTCCTCAACAGAGCGCCGGGACAGACAGCGGAGGGACCTGCAGGGAGGGAGCATAAGGCAACATCGTTGGTTACAAAACAGAAAGGCACTTTTGACAGCAGTTAAAATGAAATTTGTTCAGTTGCAGGATTATAAAATAGCGAAAAAAGAAACCTATGAATTTAGGAGCAGCCCCGCTGAAGGAAATACCAAACCATTAGAATATCTAGAACACTAGACTATATGGTTATCTATTCTACTTTAACTCAACTAAAAAGATGTAGTTTTAGCCCGATATTTAAAAAAAAAACAAGGAAAAAAAAACACATCAAGTAGTGGAATGGGGATCACCTCAGAATCTCTAACATAAGGATTAAGGTCAGTTTTACTGATTTAAAGTGACACCGACATGTTCTATTATAAAACCAACTGTTGTGGTCCTTAGCTGCATAGCTGGATAGTAATGACAGGTGTTAGGCCGCACACCCATATGCCATTCCCGTACATTAATTCACTCACCCTCAACTTCTCCGCTACTCTCTTTCGAGTGCTCTTGTGTGCTACTTCTCTCACTTGCTCGGAGGCAACTATTCACTCTCTGCTCTACAGTGGGCCTTTTCTCCGTACTATGCCATCTTTCTCACACACAAGGAGAAGGAACAAGGATAAAAAGACAGCTGGGTAATTATTACATAATGGCTGCTTAGAGGCTTTGGATGAGGCGCCGCACTGATTACATAACAAAAGGAGCAGAAAACTGAGGGAGCGGAGAGAGGGGGTAGATGGTAGATGTCCAGAAGATAGTGATTAGATTGAATTGGTGATCTCATCTTGGTCAAAGTAAGCAATGACTGCCGCTTTAGGTCAGAGCAGGTCAGCAAATCGGGGCTGCAGAGAGGGGGATATGCTGACATGACTTTATTTAACCCGTGTCCTTAACCTCTGCGCTTAGTCTTGGACTTGACCACTGTATCAGTGTAAGAGATTGGGGTAGAATAGGCAAAGAGAGCATGGTGTGTCTGTTTCCGTGCATCTCTCTGGAGGCTCAACAGTGAAATGGACAAGCTTAAAGCCATTACGTTTCTGGATCAATCCTCTGGAAGACAGGAAACATACTTACTTGTAGACTTGACTTTTGTGCCCATGGCTTTTTGGACCGCTGTGGAAGCCCACAGTGTACACAGGAATATGGGCCATCTTCTTAGATGGTATCTTCATCTGGGGCACATGGAAAGGCAGTATGGCAGAAGGACAATGTGAAATGACAACTTTGGGGGGGGGGGATTGGCTGAGATCAAAAAGTGAAGGTAGAAAAGGGGGGACTTGGTAGCAAGCACCAAGGAATGGAGAGGCAGAAACAAAACTATTTGTTGTTGACTGAACAGAGATTAAATGGTAAAATGGGATCTACACCAAACCAAAGGACTTAAACAGGCAGAAACTACTGGCTCCACACTTCACCACAAACTAACCGATTGTCGTCAGTTACTCCATAAAACAACACAAAAGCACAGATGAAATAACACAACCACATATGGGAAGACATAAACTAACTAAAGAGAATTGAAAATCCACACATTTCAGTATGCACAAGCCACAATTACAGAACACAACAAATACAACAAAACACAAAGGAATAACAGAACCCACACGCCATTTAAACACAAGAGCACACACCTCAGAACCACAGAAACCCAAGCAGCCTAAATCTCAAACCTACAAAGCACAGAGCCACATATCCACATGGGCTGGGGACTGAGGCAACAAAATCAAAATCAACAAAACAATTATCTTCAACAGAAAGCCTAGTACACATGAACAAATAATCAGCCTGTTACGTTAACCTAACATATTAGACTTTATATATGATTGTGTGTGGAAATATATGTTCTTATTTGTGTTTTGCTATGTAATAGGGCGCAAGATTAAGCAGAGAGTGCTGAGATCATCCTAAATAGACACATAAGTATGCACTGACATCACAGTAAATAGAGAAGTGAGGGACTTTTACCTTTGCACTGCAGGAACCACAGACGGACCTATGTGAGAAATGCAATGGAATGAATAAATATCCATAAGCATTAATGAACAAAGATCAACCATTTGAAATGGTACTGGGCCTCCAGTGGTGTAGTGGTTTAAGGGGATGATCTCTGTATCATGCAGTTGGGTGTTTGAATCCCAGCTGCGCCGCTTCCAACCATGATCGGAGGTCCATAGTTAGTGGGGCATAATTGGTTAAGCCTCACATGGGTATTGGGGTTAGGTTGGAAGAAGGATCTTAGGTTCACTTGTGTCATCCGGGCGGTCGCCATTAAGTGAAATGAGAGGACTCTCACTTCGTTTTCCTCTAACGGCCAAGCACTGTGCTTTCCCCATGAAACCATGATCTGTGAAATAGTGAGGGCTAGTCATCACATGACTGGAAGGACTCACATGCCAGGGCTTCCTCCTTACTGTCAGACGCACTTGAGGGGCATCAATAAGACAGAGCCATAGGCAACTTGGGGAATTTGGGTGGGAGAAAAGGGGATAAAACTTAAAAATAAAAATAAATGGTACCTACTAATCCAGAATATATTCAATGGCATGAAAGTAAAAACATTGAGCTGTTTTATCTTAATCCCATCTCATTCTGGACCTTGTTACAGCTGCATTATCATACATTTGCATAAAAACCTTGCATAATTCTGTGTTGGTAGGCCTGCTTGGGAAAGGGTCGGTATGATATTTTATATTTTATTGAATTTATATTTCGCTTTTAACATTTAATATACTTTACCCATCTGTTGAAGACATGTAATGAAATGAACTGGAAATGTTGAAACCGCTTATCATTATCGAGTGGAGTTGTTCAACTTTTGAGGATGGCTTATTCATATTACTTAGACACTAAACAATGAATATCAGGTGACATTTAAAAACTATTGTACCACTTTTATTTTGAACAATTGGTACACGATCCTAAATGCTATGGATTTAGATGAGTTGTCAGGAAAAACATCATTTCTGATACCTTTTACAGAATAAGCAGGTGGATGGCCAGGAAAAGAGAGGGAACTTGACTCGACAGCAGCAACACACCTGAGGGGGAAAACATACACATTCCTAGTGTTGTTGTTGTTTTACATTGACACATCACATTTATATACACACATCACTGAGAAAAACAGATATTTTAAGATCTAAATGAAATTACTTTGCCTCTCTTTAGATTGCTATAGAGCTCTTTGCTCTGAAGGAACTTCTCCATCTCTGCTTTGACCAACACACGGCGCACATTGATGACTTCGTCCACTGTTAAGGCAAGACTCTCCACAGGGTGGCTAAACTCCTCCTGTGCAGAGCAATGAGGAGAGCAAGTTAAGTGGGAATTCTAGGACTGACTGGCTAAAACCAAAGGTCAGAGAGCATACCTATAATGCATTCAGAAGGCCCACAAACAGTTAAACAAAAAGGAAAATGTAAACACAGATTCATGTGCCAGGGAGGATCAGATTTACGTTGGCTTTAATTCCAACCTGACACGACGCCAACTGATTATACTGATAAGTGCTCCTCTGTCTGGCTGACGGTGTGTCAAACAGTGAAACCAGCTTGTAGGAGCATTTTGTTGAATTGAAAACCTACATAACACATGGGTCTCTGTACAACATAGTTGAGTCATTACTAATTTAAGAACTCATGCCAATTTTCAATCTTGTTCCTTGATGAGGTCAGTTGAATGAGTTCCCATAGCTTCTAACAGTGTTCCAGTCATCTCATGTTTGCACTGAAAGATCACACGGTGAACCTCCCGCCCTCATGCCCTGTTCACTTCACTTGTGATTTTTACCACCTAAAATTATAAAAAGGCAGTAAAACCCTGGTAGTTAGTGAATATCAAAGGCTAGAATAGAAATGAAGTCAGTTAGTCAGTGGGTACCAAAGACAAAAGTTTTGGTAAGGATAAATAAAAGGATGTGGATGTGTGTTTGTATGATGGAAGGCGTCTCTTTTTTCCACTGACGGCCACTGAGGCAAAGTCCATTATATGATCATTAATTAGTAAGGCAAGTTACCTTCATCACCAGTAACATTATTAAGCTCAAGGCTATATCTACAATGAGTCAGAGGTACATTTTACGTGTCACGATTAGTCCCTACATTGGGGGATGGACACTGACTTAGATGGAGTTTGGGGGATTGAGGCCATATCCCCTTCCTCTGACACCTCACGTGGGTTTAAATCCACTGCCTCTGGTTCATCAGCTCCTGAAGTGTGAACTATACCACTGAGTGACCACAGCCCCAATGAGGTATGTCCAATGAAGTGCCACCTAAATATTCTGTAGAATTTATAGCAGTGAACTACACCATTTATATTGTTTACATACCTGTTCCATCAGTCAGTGATAGACATTTTCATTTAAGCTTTTTTTCTGTCATAAATGTGTTTTCCCTTCATTTCAATACGAGGTATATCTGCTTAGGCTACATAGGAAACAAGACAAAGATCTCTCATGCAATATTTCTCAATTTCAACCCACCATCCACTGTTGCTTGTTGCTAGCCCCCGAGCTGAATTCTGAACCCTCTGTGGTTTCATCGACTGAGCTTAGAGACAGGCGTGCTGGAGAGGGGGGCACCCAGCCCTGTACTGGGTAAGAAGCTAGAAGGGCAGATGAGGACAGATAGGGAGTGGATGGAACAAGGAGGAGAGGGAGGAAAAAAGAACAAGGGGTTTGGGGGTTTAGGGGCAATGGAGAAAAAGGAGGTAAATTCAGGGAGACAAGGGAGAGAGAAAAAGCAAACCGAATGGATTTCAAAGAAAGACAATGATCAAAGTAAGACAAAATGATATTAAATGGAAGGAGACAGTAGTGTTCTTTTAATTCAGCCCTGTGACAGATCATACACAGGAGCATTTAGTGATTGAAACTAGTGCCGCTGTCTATTTTTAATCTGATTTTAACAGAGCGCTTCAGCAAATCCTGCTCTGACTGCAACTCAGATCATATTTAGAGGTCTACTTACTGCCTGATTCAAAAGGGTTGCCACGCTGAGGTCATAAGTAATTTACCAGATACTCTCAATAGGAGGTAGTGGGACCTCTAAATTATGCAACTATGTAGAGATCACTTGAAGCCGAGACTTGGGGGGGTGTTCTTCAACCCTAAAACATGGAAGTTATCAATTTAGTTTTTTTTTTAATAAACAGGCAGAGCAAACGGACTGAACTAGCTGTAAACATCATCGGTACATATAATTTGGATCAGCTGCCAATGACAGCACAGGCTTTAGAGGCTTATACTCTAGGATTAGATGGTAGAGGTTTGAGAGTCCTCTTTTGGCAGACTATTGAACTACATAATAAACCCCCATGTTTAACCAGCCATTGTTTGGCTCTTTTGAAAGATTATCACAAACAAAAGGATTGTTGGGGCTTGCAGTGTTGATGGGCAATGTGGCTTCGAACAGCCTGGAGATAAATAATGGATTCAAATATACAAGTGCATGTGTGTATGGGGGGGGTTATTGTATGGAAGGGGTGCAAGCACAGCTTTGTATGTTCTCATATTTTTTTCCAAAACTGAAACTAACACTTTATAAGCAAAGATGCTTTTGCATTTTTCACTACATACACAAAGAAAAAAATAGCAAAACCCATTAATATCCATTTCCACTTTACTGAGTCATCCTTTATCAGCATATCTTTATAAATTGATTAGAATCCATTGCAACACTCTCAATTCAATTACACAGCACATGTAATCCCTCTCAACCTCTGTACCCAAATGCTATAAGCAGTTTACCCATGGTACACACATCAGTCTTGATGGACAAGTCTCCGTCATATGGAGTGATTTTATATGCACAACATTAAGCAAGGTAACAGTAATCCATGGGCAAAATGCATGACGCATGCCTTAGAACAGAGAGATCCGTAGGTAAATATTTACCACCAAACTGATTTTGGTTTCATTTTCTCTGAGAAATTCATATGTGATGTAAGCTCACTACCAATTTCTGTGTAAAATCACACATACATGAACCACTTACTTTCAAGCCCTTTATTGGTATGAAACTACAGACCTTCAAATACCAATAATAGCAGAGTAAAAATCCTGAGGTTGTAGGAGAGTTTATCAAATTCCTCCCTCAGCAGAGTGAAAGGTAAAACTACAGCGAAAGTTCCATTCCTAAAAAAGGACCGAGACCAACCTAGGCATTCATGTACCCATATGATTGACATCCTTTTGAAACACAAGACACATGAGTCTTTGAGAAAATAACCAAGTTTTTATCATCTCCATCAAAAAAATAAAGATGAATATACTACTTGTAAAGAGCGTATAGCCAACAAGGCTGTACAAGTTTGCCCACTGACCTCTGTATGTGGGACGCGGCCCTGTCCCTGTCAGTGTCCGTGAGCGAGGCCTCTCACCCTGAAACCAGACGACCTGTTCAAGGGGGCCTGATCCTGAGAGACATGGCAGCATCTCATCTCGGAGCTCGGCAAGGTCGTGCTCTGAGAAGGAGCGGTCTCTTTTCAGTTGTGTAAGGGAGCTTTCAGCCCTCTCCAGCTCTATGCCATCTGGGGACTCCTCCTCCTAGCAATGGGAGGAAGATGAATACAGAAGAAAGGCAAGAGACAGGAGGTGGGTTGAGGAGGTTCGAAGAAGAAAGAGAAAGAGGGAGGATGAAGAAGTGGTGAGGTGAGGTATGGTGGGTAAAGAAAGGTAAAGGAGAAGGAGGAAAGAGATTGACATGTTTACAGCCTTTGTCCCAACTCACTCCTATAATATAATGCCCTTCTTCTATTTGAACTTGATAGTCCTCACGTCTTGGACAAATTACAAGCATATTGACCTTTTATGGTTACAAAGTGCTGGTGGCAGTGGGGGGAAGGACTCGAATATAAAGGTTAAAAAAAAGGGATGGAAAGGTACAAAGAATGGATGAAATTTATCCATTTCCATATCATTTTGTTAACTGTTAATTAACAATCTTCATTCCAGCTAATTACTTAGTTGTTCCCTAAATAGAAAATGAAAACTAACAAGACAAGTTATTTTTCCAAGTTAAAAAATAAATTTGTGAAAAAAAAGAAAGTCAATTTGAACCACAAATACGCCTTGACATGAGAGAGGTCCGTTTTATACGTCTCAATTACTCCCCATATTGTAGGGGCAGACACGGACGTTGATTGAGCTTGAGGAATTAAGGGCTGAAAAATGTACCTTGATATTCTAATCCTAAATATTTATATTGGAACATTGATATTTTTCACAGCAAACACTTTTACAATTTCTACCTATAAAGTAGTGACAATACTGATTATTTTCCCCCTGAGATATCAATTTCAAATTCCTCCCTGGCTCACTCTACCTCAAATATGTTCATCTCTTCCATCTCAGCAAGAGTTGGGGCCTTGAGAAGGATGCGAGGGCGGGAAGGTGGGCGGGGGCCGGACTCTGAGACAGACAGGTCAATGCATGATGTGGATTTGACATCACAAGGACAAGTTTGAGCGAGGCAGGGCAGAGAGCCAAATGCTGGGAATAAGAGAGGCCCAAAATAAAAGACGGATAAATCAGATACACTAAGAATAACATCAATGTTTTTGCAGTTGCATTTTACATCATTTGTTGGCTTTGACTTTTGATTTTGATCTGGAAACAATTTAATTGTTTCCTATTTTGTTAAGTTAGCACAGTATATGCATCATTTCAGCAAAACAAGCTTTCCCTTTAAAGATTATTGCCCCTGACTTCCATCTGTAAATAGACAATCAATACATATGAAATACAATATTAAATCTCAATGGAAAACCACCTTTATTACACACTACAGTCTACACACTGATCATGAGATACAATAGACCACTTCATGATTATATGATCCTTGTTAGTTACAGCATGGACTGTAAGTCAGCAGTTTAAATGGTCTAGCCATTTACAGTGTATCAATTAATGTCCACAGATAGTAAAACAACTATAGCACAACATGGGTTAAGGGATTTAGGGGCGGCATAGCTCAGCGGGTAGAGCGGTCGTCTGGCAAATGGGAGGTTGCAGGATCGATCCCTGGTCCTGCATATAGCATGTCAAGGTGTCCTTGAGCAAGACACTTAACCTCTAACTGCTCCCCGAGCGCTATATGTTGGCAGCTCACTACTCCTATACAATAGGTTGGGTCAAAAATAGAGAGAAATCCAAATTTCCCCTTACGGGACTGATAAGGGAATTATTAAAATCAAATCATGCCTTAGTTTATAGGATTAGCAGACACAGTGAAACACTTGCCTGCACGCGTGCACGCTCTCACACACACGCACACAATTAGCCATGAACCTAATCATCTTTTATTTATTGTCCCTACTAATACATTTTGTTATTGTTTTTATACAGTGGGAACTACAGAATACAATACTGCCCCTGAGTGGTCATTGCAAAGCTTGAATCTCATGTGTGAATCCCTGCTGTGGCTAAAATGAGTCTGCACTTGTCAAGTTAATTCATTAATGCAAAATGGCACAGTCATAAACAGCCTTTTTTGTCCTACCTCTGGATCTAGGAAGGACAACAGGTTTCAGCTTTCTCTCCTGCTTAATTTCAGCCAGGACACGGTCATGGAGGGACTGTTGCTCCTGAGGAGGAGGGGGAAGGCTGCGCTCTGAAACCTAACAAGACAGAATTAAAAAATGATTAAAAGTTAAAATCTGCACAGAGTGATGTTCCTCAGGGACCACAATACCCATTACCCCCTGCTCTACCTCCAAGTTGATCTGCAACCACCACCTCATCTATCACTGTAATATTACTGGATATAATAGTACTGTATCTAGTGACGCAATATTGCCAGTAACGCCATGTTGGAATTGAAATTCCTCCTCTGTTGGTGTGGACTATGAATTCCCAAGCAATTGGAGACAATTTCTCCTGCAGAAGAACAGAATAAAAAGTGACCCAAAAAACAACTAAAACTAATGGTTTATCTTCATCTCCTTGATGGAAAGGTGACCACAGATCCAGCTGAGACGAGGAGACATGCAGTGGACTTATGTGCAGACTTCTTTAGGGCAGATGGCTGTGATGTGGATTTTGCTGCAGAGCTTATTCAGGGCCTTCCTCGGCCGAGTCCAGAAGAACAGAATATATTGGGCTTGGACATGATGCTGGATAAACTGACTGCTGCTGTGTCTCAGATGGCATCAGGCAAGGCTTCAGGAAGAGACAACTCACCATTTAACTTTTTTAAGCGCACTTCTGGAGTATTTTAAGACATGATCTTCTGAGCATTTATATAGACTGTCTTGGAAAAGGAACAGTTCCAGCTTCCTGTAGGTGGGCCCTTTTAAAAAAAAAAAATCAAGACTATGAGTTCTTTAGACTATAGAATTCTCCCCCAAATTTTATCAAACAGAGTGGAATTATTTATTGCATTGTTGATTGATTGGTACAAATAAACCTTATTGTGTCCGAGACAAGTCTATGCTAGATAATTGATTTTTAATTGTAGATGTTTTTGATATCTTCGAATTATCTAATTCAAATGTTTGAATCTTGTCTATTGAAAACGTGAAAGTTTTTGACCCGTTTTACTTTCTCTATCTTCCGCACTTTTGATGTTAGAGAGGATCTCCTATCCTGGATAAAGCTGTTGTATAGTAAGTAAGTAAAGCAAGCAAGTAAGGTAAAGTTTATTCATACAGCACTTTTAAAAACACACTGTTCCAAAGTGCTTTACATCCAATCACCAAAAATATAAGCAAAATAACAAATAAAATGCAAATTAACCATGACATGGGACGAAACAGACCAAGCCAAAAAGGGTGCTTGCTATGTAGTGAAGGTCGGGGGAAAAGGTTCAACTGTTCTGTTCCAGTTGGGAGTGGGATCAGGCAGGGCTGCCCCATCTCAGGCCAGCTCTACAGCATCACCATTGAGCCTCTCCTATGCAGGTTGAGGAGCAGCCTGAGGGGGTTCTTTCCACCAGAGCTGGCTTAAAATCCTCCTGTTGTTGTATCAGCATGTGCTGATTATGGTATTGTGTTTGTCCAGGGAGCCAGAGATGTCCAGGAATAAAAAGACGCTCTGACCCTATAGGAAGAGGGTCAGCCAATGTTAACTTGGGAAAACATAAGGCTTGTTTGTTGGGTTGGTGGGGTTTAGGGAAGAATCTTGGTATTTCTGGGAACTTTAAGTAGGGAGTAAGCAGTATTAAAGTTCTAGGAGTACAATAAGGAAGTGAGGACTTTCAGAGGCAGAACTGGGCAAAGAAAAGATGGAAGCCAAGTTGTCTGATTGAAAATGGTTACTACCCCAGGTGTCCTACAGGGTAAAGAGCTCTGATCACTTATAACCTGGTCACATAATCGCCAACTCCTTGTTTTAGTGTCACTGCCAGGTCTTGTGGAAGAGATGCAGAGGCTCCTGGTGAACTTTTTCTGGTCTATTCAGCACTGACTTAAGCTACAGGCCCGCTATCTCCCGGCACCAGAGGGAGAACAAGGACTTATAGATATTCTGTCCAGAACTGTAGCTTTCGGATGGCACAGGAGCTGCTGTACGACTGCGGTCACTGCTCGTTGGCTCCTGCATAGGTGCGTCCTAAGAAAACTGGCTGGCTTGGGTTGGGTAAACAGCTTTTTCTCTTGAGTTCCTTTGAGGCTGACCTGACTAGACTCAGACTCTTTTACATATCGGTGGTTGAAGCGTGGTAGATGCTGGCAGTCACGCAAAATCCTGACCCTAAACCAGGAATGTAGCTTTTTTAGGAGCCACTGTTTTATAATGAATTCCTTGTGAATACCACCTTTTCCTGTGCTACAGTAAGGACTAAGTTTGTTGAGGCTGCCAACACTAAATTGGGCCATCTTACAAAAACATCACTGGAAACAGTGGCATCACTAACATCAGATACACCAGAGTGCTGGGGAGGGTTGTAAAGGAAGTCTGGTAGTCCTGGGCCACAAAGAGTGTTTGTAAAAACCTGTGCTTTAGCTGACCCCTCCCTCCTTGATCTTAGGTCCTGCTGTTGAGGAGTGGCAAGAGGTGAGTGTACTGCTTCTCTTCCTGAATATGCTGGTACAGGAGAGTTTCAGCTTTTCTGGGAAGAAACAGCTTTATTGCAGATGTGTGGTGTTCAACATTCAAGGTAAAGCTTTTCAACATGGGGGCGGCATAGCTCAGTGGGTAGAGCGGTCGTCTGGCAAATGGAAGGTTGCAGGATCAATCCCCGGTCCTGCAGAAACCATGTCGAGGTGTCCTCGAACAAGACATTGAACCCTTAACTGCTCCCCGAGCGCCATATGTTGGCAGCTCACTGCTCCTATACAATAGGTTGGGTCAAAAATGCAGAGAAATCCAAATTTCCCCTTACGGGACTGATAAGGGAGTCCTTTCTTTCTTTTGACCAAAGAGTACTTGTAACCTTGTTTCTGCTCATTTCAGTCAGGCCTATTCCTAAACTGGTAATTGCAGTTTTCCTTTTCATTCTGTGAGGGTCTTCATGACATCCGAAACTCCTCCAGACACTTCCATGATTTGAACATTACAATGTGACCTATAAAATCACTGTCAATTAAGATGCCAGCATTCTGGCTTTGACTTTAGACTTCTTCCATTGACCTGTTTACATCCAGAGATATCCACAGGAAGCTAAAGCGTTCAAGTTTAGCTGATGCTGTTGTTGACACTCAGTTCAGATCATAATCTTTCCTGCTTTAAAGCAAGGCTATGGGCTTGCTGTTGTTTGGGGCACCCATGTACTGGGATGAGAGGGTATCCAGGGAGGTGTAGGAGGTGTACAGACCTGTTACTTGCACATCTGAGAGAGGCAGGCTTCCTCCATTAGAAGCAGCCGGAAGGTTTGCTGTTCCCAGGTCACAGTCCGATAGACGAAGGGGTGAATTACTTAAGGTGCCTAATGCATCCAGGTTAAAGCTGTCGTCCTTCATTTCTTCCCATAAGTTACCTGAGGAGACAAAAAGTGAGGTCTTTTACTCTGACATGAAGTCAGTCAGTAGGTATTGTAACAAATAACAGATTCAGAGGCTGTTTTATTTCTTAATAAAGAAATAAGATAAACATAAGACAAGTCTAATATTGCACACATCACACCCACCTTGAAGGGCAAAGTCCATGATGCTAGGGTCCAGGGCATCCACCTCTGTATTTGAATCTCCATGAAGATTGTAGAAATCATGTGGCTGTTTGCTGGGGTGCTGGGCTAAGGGACTCTGGGAAAGGTCAGGGACTGTGTGGAGAGGAGGCGTCTGGGCTGGGGCAGGTGACATAGGAGCCAGGCGGGCCTGGGCCTGTAGTTGAGCCTGAAGCTGGTGGTGCTGGTGAATGGGAAGGCACTGCAGGGACAGGGTGACTATAGGTTGAGGCTGCATCTGGACTGAGACTGGCATTGGAAGGCCAGTTGGACAGCTAGGTAGCCGTGTCATGCCTGGCTCTAAAGCCTTGCGTCTGCAGTTCTCTGGACGATCTGTAATCAGTTTGTCCAACTCATCTACAGGAAACCACAGAGATGATCAGTCCATAAAGCAACCATCACACAAGTCACATTTAGCCCTCCACTTCATTGTACATTATTCAGACATATGAACTGAAAGAAAGAAAATGAAAGAAAATTAATTTTACCAGGGTTTGCCATGCTGCGGCGGATGGCCGGGAGATCCTTGCGTTTCCACTTTTGCATTTCTTCTTCCATCTTGTCAATTTTGGCAGGATTCAATGCCCATAGACACCCTTTGCGGGATGAGCCACTCATCTTGTTCTCCACTTTTTCAAAGCATTTATTTAAGGAAAGATTGTGTCTGACTGAGTTCTTCCATCCATCTGGTGCTGTCTAGAGAAAGATTCATAACAATTTCGGCAGCACGATATTAATGAATTGTATTTCTTATTTGTATGTAGCATATCTTTTAATCTTTTGAGATTTATAATAACCGAGTATTATTATTTTACCTTGAAATAAGGAAAGTGTTCCTTCATAAAGCTATAGATCTCACTGACAGGGAGACTGCCAGTTTTACTGTTCTTCAGAGCCATGGCAATCAAACAGCTGAGAAAAATTCCACAGAGGGTAAAGATTCATTACTTGTAAGGTGCTTTTAACAAGCATTGTGGTGTGTTACTTATGAATCTAATGAAAACATATGGTGGTTGGTTCTAATATACCTTAACCAAATTACATGTTGGCTCACCTATAAGAGTAAATTGGCTTCGGGAAAGACTTGGGCTGCACTTCTTGATTTTGTGGAGCAAGCCGTGGTTGTGTGAACAGACTTTGGTTGTTGAAAGAAATATTGCTATAAAGCCCAGCTGGTGAACACTTGGAAAAGAGAGAGAGAGTGGGAGAAAAACTTCATATTTAACTTGGTCGATATCAATGTGAGACTACACTGGATATTGGCTCACAAAATCATGCATCTGATTAGCCCAGTGAAATACATGAATAGAGGGAATGCTACCTGTTGGCCAGCTTGAGCTAGAGAGTAGACCTGCTGGGGTGCTGGTTGATACACTGAGGTAGGGCACTGGTACCCAGGAGATGGCTGCCCATTCACGGAGAATGGAGACATCTGTTGAATAGACCCAGGGATGTTCAGCCTAGTTCCATATCACAAACTTGGGTCTACAAGCCCCATACAGACTGACCTATACCTATACAATTAAAAACAAATTTTGTGGAGCCATTACAACTCACACTTCCACTGTGGGCACTGAGGACGTTGATTCCCAGGGGGCTGTGCTGCATATTGCTCTGAAGGTGAAGCATGGAGCCCTGTCCCCCTGTCATGTTCATGCTGTTTAGCTGGCCTGTGTGAGTGAGCCATTTTCATTTGATAAGTTTTAAGATGACAATATGCATTTACAACATTGTATAAGGAATTCATATCTTTGGCTGAGAACAGCTATGTTGTTTCCCTTTGGCTTAAAATTTGGTAATGAGTTTTGCTGGTTGGTGGTCACAGAAGCTCTCAGTTGGAATTTATGGTTTACCACCTTTTTTCCAACATCTTCCCTACAAACACAATATATACATATGTCTGCATTCTGAAGAAGTTAGAGTCAAGTGACCGGCAGTCCTGATTCATCCAATCAGAGCGTCTGTATATGTGCGTGTTTGTTTTTAAATAATGCTATATTCTACCTTCTTGTCTTACCTGTCTGCTGCTCCAGCATGCTGCCTTGAGGAGGCCCGTTACTGTGGCCACGGCCATCAGCCATCTGCTGCAGCCGGGGCACATCAACAGAGGTGAGCCATGACAGAGACTGCAGATCCCCTGGGAGGTCCTCCTCCCTCAGTTGGGATGGGTCTGTGGTCAGAAGCCTGAAGAGGCAGGTGGGGAGGGTTGCAGTGGGATGAGGGAGGAGCCATCAACACAGATATACAACACACCAAGTGGAATTCAAATTTACATACTTCACAGTAAATGCAGTAAAACTGCAATTCAGTCAACACTGCTGTAATGAGTGTTAAGCTTGTGAGACGGAGATAAAAGCTCCTCAATGGAGCCATGTAACAGCCACACCATCCGGGATTTGCCTTAAGGAGATTATAACTGTGAGGGTTGTTTAGTAGCAACTGTTACAAAAGGTTTCTTCTGAAAGTAAATAATCCATCAATAATCTGAGGTGCTATTGTTTTTAGAAAGTAACACTGAACTCTTGTTTCTCCCACCATTTTTAATCTCTCCTATTTTTTACATTTTGAAAATATATTTTCAAGAAGCATGATTTTTTTAGCACAGTTTGGATTACATCTGTTAATGTGGACATTTAATCCATTTAATTTCTTCATCAGCATATTCTGCAATTATAATCTTTGACGAAACCACGTGCTTTAAACAGGCTAAAATGATGGACTTGTCCTTAACCAGAATGAGGGGAAGTGATCAGCCTTCTGCTTACTATTTCTTTTATGCATGGAGGTTCAAAGGAACAGAAAAGAAAAGACAGGAATCCCCTTGAATCCTCTCCAGTCGTCTCTGCGTACACTTGCTCTTGAAAGGTTTAGTAATTGGGGTCACCATGACAACACATACTATTCAGTTACTTTGTGGGTCTCTGGATAGTGAAGGAGTAACCCCCCAATGCTCCAAACACTGAGTAAAAAAAAATCGACCGTGTCAGGTGACCATGATCTCGCCTTAACCATTGGCTGAATCATAAGTAAACAACGCATGAGATCGTTTGAAACATGGGACAGCAGCACATGTTGCCTGCAACAGTTGGCCTTGTCTATTGAAAAATGATCACCTATTGTGTCCCAAACGACAAATCTGCCCAGTGGCACGTGGCTCCATTGTCTTCTCCAGACCCTCCTTGATTGTCTCTACCGTTTTTTTTTTTTCAACCAACCCCTGCATTAATCTGTTGGAATGACAGCCCTTACACAAGAGACAAATAGGATGCCATCTGCTTCCCTGTCCCTTTCCAGCCTCTATCCTCACTGCCCCTAGCCCACCCCACCTCACCCTGTCACCCCCCTCCACCCTCCTCATGGCAAAATCTACGGGGCCCTCAGACCAGAGGGGGGTGTCAGTGCTGTCTGAGGTCAGGCCTCACTGCTTCCGCAGTCTACGGTCTCAATAAATGACATCATTAGAGCCAGGAATCAGTGCATGTCCTCAAATGCCTTGCATGCAACAGTAAATGATGTTGAATGATCATCTGTTTGAAATACACAGGTGCTGCTGTTAAATTCAACACTATGCATGACAACACTAACATTTCATGAATGTGACCTTCAAATTGCAAGTACTTTAGCAAGCCCCCCCCTCCTCTTCAGCAAAGTGCAGGTTTTGTCACCTCTGATGAAAGAGGTATATATAATGTTCAGGAATATTTACAAGTGAAGAACATGTTTTCTCTACATGGCTGGCTTAAGGCTATTGAAATCAGATTTACTTGACTTTTTGGTAAAAATTAAACAGAAAAAATAAGATAACTGCAAAAGCTCTGAAAATCAAATCGGAAAAAATGTATTTGCTGTTGCTGGTTTATTTTTGTGATAACAGATCACAATAGGACACCGAAAATATTTGTTCAGATAATCCATTGAAACATAATATTGTTGCATCCGAATGTCACAAACAATATAAACTACATAACAAACATATATATATTACAAATCTGCACACGTTTGTGTACACTCTCACCTCTCCCTGTATCCATAATATGTTGGGCTAGAGTCTCCATGAAGTAACACAAGCTCCCCCAGAGGTTCAGCAACACAAAATATTGGTCCTCCTTCTCATCTTCCTCCTGCTCCGACCCCCGCCACCTCCCTCCTGTACACCTCCCTCCTTTTCTAATTGGGAGCCACTTCTCTGTACTAGTGACCCAGAGAGCCCCATCTCCCCCTGAGCCGGCAGGCCAAGAGGCTCAGGCTCTTCGTGCGCCGACAGCGTGAGTGTAAACAGAGCTGATGGTTTCTGACAGATCCATTCAGACTGAAAATCATTTATTCTTCGGGTTTTTTTCTTTCTCCTTTTTCATAAAACCCCCCACGCACAAAAAGAGCTGTCCATCTACCTTTAGATTAAACATAAGTGAAGTGAGACAATTTGTTCCAGGACACTTTGGGAAGCACCTTTAGGGGGTTCGATTAGCATAAATATGCCTTTTTTTCTTCTTCTTTCTTTTGAGTTGTCTTGTCTTCCAAATAACTCAGAATCATTCTAAGTATTGGGAAGACATTCAATTACAAGACGATCTTCAGTGTTGTTTTGGCCCAGGAACCTTCGGAAAACTTTGGGTTGAGGATCGGAGAGATCAAGAATCCTACCTGTAGTCTTGAGGAGAGGGATGGTGTCCAGCGTTGTCAATTATTCCTGACATCCTGGTTGTAATTCCACCTTCTATCATTTCTCGGGATAACTGAAACCTCTGCTGGGAAAAAAATAAAACAAACGCATTCAAGGAAAAGCAGTCAGTCACACACCTGTGTGTGTGTGTGTGTGTGTGTGTGTGTGTGTGTGTGTCTGTGCTATATATTTCATTAACCTAATGAGAAAATAGTCATTAGTATATTAGAAACATGAGATTTTAATGAGATATGTTATCATAAGGTCCTCTGTTAAGGATAACAAAGCAAATTATAACTTGAATACATATTTCAATATTATTTTCCCTCTTTACATTCTATTAAATGTATGGCATGTATCATTTTTATCATTATTATTGTAATCATAAGTCATTGCAATGGAAAATTCTGCAGCAGCATCCTTTTGTTGTAGACTGTGTGTAGGCCTGTATGACTGAATGAAATTTGTATTGTTCCCGAGATCTTCAAAGCAACCCCCCAAGAATCTCAGAAAACAAAAGAAAAACAAACAAACGGTAAAACCCGGATTTAACCAATGGGCGTTAAGTTAACGTGCTCACCCAATATAATGACTTGGCTGGATGATCCAAGCTAAGATGGCCAACATTAAAATGACAATCAGCTATAGGGGGGGAAAAAGCATGAAGAGTCGAACGATGAGAATATTACAAGTTTAACGCCCATCTGATAGTCAACGGTCTGTCAAACAATCTCATCGAGAGAAGGAACAAAATTCGTTACCTGTTTTGGATGATAGAGAAGAAAGTGTGAGCCGATCGTTTGCCCCTTTACTGTATTTGAAGTGCGCTGCGCCTGCTTCACAGAAACCGATTTTTAAATTTCCCTCTCTGGAGCTGTCCAGCACACAGACATGCGCAGTGCCGTCCTCTCCGTAGACGCCCGAGAGTTTGACAGCTGCTGCAAACGTGATGCCCGGGACGGCCCACACAGACCCCGGCACCTCCCGCATCTAGTGTGCAGAGCAACGACGGAGGACCACAAGCTCTCTCTCTCTCTCTCTCTCTCTCTCTCTCTCTCTCTCTCTCTCTCTCTCTCTCTCACTCTCTCCCCAGCTCTCTTTCTTGTTTCGTCCTCCTTCCTTACCTTATCTACTGGCCCCTTTCATTCTCTTATTTCTCTATCTCTGCATCACTCACTTTCACCATTCATATTTGTCATATTTCTTGTGCACCATTGAATTGAGCATTAAGCAAATTAAAGTACACACATCTGTTTGTTGATGTGGGGCAGACCTGAGTTTTTTTATGGTTGTGTGTGTTTGTCTTTTTAACTGTGTATGATGGTAGTTTTTTTTTGCATGCAGATGCATCGCATTTGACTAATTGTTATGTTTCAGGATGACATCCGCAGTGTGCTGAAGGAAGGCCGCCTCCTGCTGTCCAATCTGGAAACGGCAAAAGCCTCCAAGAGAGATGGAGCAGAGGAGAGAGACATAGAGGCAGATACCAACACCGTTCACAGGTAGGAGCTGGATCATCGTCCTGTTGGTTCCGGCAGTGACCTCATACTTTTTTAATGAAGCTCAGAGAGGAACACTGTTACAGTGCTGATTTATGAATCCTAATGATCAAAATGCAAGCAGATTTTTACAGTGGAGAAAATAAGTATTTCACCCCCTGCTGATTTTGTGAGTTTGCCCCATTACAAAAAGGAGGAGTCAACTGTTGGTGCAATAATTAGAAAATGGAAGAACCACCAATTGACCATCAATCTCCCTCTGTCTGGGGCTCAACACAAGATCTCAACTCGTGGAGTGAACCTGATCATGAGAAAGGTGAAGGAACAACCCAGAACTGCATGGCAGGAGCTTGTTGATGATCTCAAGGCAACTGGGACCACAGTCCCCCAGATGACCATTGGTAACACCATTACGGATTGAAATCCTGTAGTGCTCGCAAGGTCCCCCTGCTCAAGAAAGCACATGTCCAGGCCTATCTGAAGTTTGCCAATGAGCACCTGGATGATTCAGAGGAGGTTTGGGAGAAAGTGCTGTGGTTAGAAGAGGCTAAAATTGAGCTTTTTGGCATCAACTCAACTTGCCGTGTTTGGAGGAAGAAAAAAGCTGATTTGGACCCCAAGAACACCATCCCCACCATCAAGCATGGCTGTGGAAACATTATGCTTTGGGGCTGTTTCTCTACTAAGGGGACAGGGGAACTCCACCGGATTGAGAGGAGGTTGAATGGGCCCATATACTGGGAAATCTTGGGTGAGAACCTCCTTCCCTCAGCTAGGACACTGAAAATGGGTCATGGATGGGTGTTCCAACATGACAATAACCTAAAACATACGGTTAAGGCAACAAAGGAGTGGCTCAAGAAGAAGCACTTTAAGGTGTTGGAGTGGCCTAGTCAGCCTCCGGACCATAATCCTATAGAGAGTCTGTGGATGGAGCTAAAGCCTCAAGTTGCCAAGCGATAACCTACAAACCTTAAGGATTTGGAGAGGATCTGCCAAGCGGAGTGGGCCAAAATCCCTCCTGGGATCTGCGCAAACTTAGTGGCCAACTACAAGAAACATGTGACCGCTGTGCTTGCCAAAAGGGTTTCTCCACCAAGTACTGGGTCATATTTTGCTAGGGGAAGAAATACTTATTTTCCTCAATAAAACACCAATACATGTATAAAATTCATACATACTGGGATTTTCTGGGATTTTTTTTACATTCTGACCCGCACTCTTAAGATTAATTTACGATAAAAAGTATAGAACGTTCATTTATTTGTAAGGGGGCAAAGTTACAAAATAAGCAGTGGGTGAAATCCTTGTTTTCCCCACTGTATGTTCATTTAGAAAGTGTAAAGTAAATGGACTTGTACTTATATAGCACTTTTCTACTTTAACGACCACTCAAAAAAACGCTTTATAATGATTATCTCATATTTACCGAGCAATGCAGTGGGATTCAAACTCACAATGCCTGACTCCCAGGCACACTCTACTCTCTTGAGCTAAGTGGGTAGAGGGGCCGTCTGTTGATCAGAGGATTGCAAGTTTGATCCCTGCACCTGCAGTGAAGCATGTTGTGATGTACTTGAGCAGGACAAGTACTAACTGCTCTGCCCTGTGATGGACTGATGACATGTCCAGGTGGCTTCCCCGCCTTTTGCCTTTGAGTGCTGGGATAGGCTCCAGTTCTCTACAACCCAGTTTTGCATAAATGGTTGACGATGGATCTATATAGAGAGTACACAACCTTTAACCAAGCAAAATTCAAAGTTGGTGGTCCTTTTTTTTGTTGTTGCCTGTGTTGGTTTCACCTGCAATTTAACAACATCAACCAAAATCATGACACAAAGTGTCACATCAGTTGATGGGAAAGTAAGAACTTTCCTGAAGTGTGTGTCTCTGTGTGTTCACGTATATGTAGGCTCCTTGCTCAACTCAGAGAAATGGAGGAGGCATTCGATGGCTTCTTTGAGAAACACCACTTGAAGCTCCAACAGTTCCTCCAACTGATTCGCTATGAGATGAGCTTCCATCAGGTAATGATTCAACTGTACATTCACACACACACACAACAAAAATTTACACATGCAGTCATGTGTCAAGCTTTTTCAATTTGGTGTGTTGTTTATGCTTGTATGAGTTACATGTGTTTGGCTCTGTCTCGTTCTCTCTTTATACTCTCTCTCTCTCTCTCTCTCTCTCTCTCTCTCTCTCTTTCTTTTCTGTTTTTTTGTGTTTCTGTATATGTCTACATGTCTCTCTGTGCCTCTTTAAGGGCTGTGTATACATAGAAATGGACCTCATATATATGCATGTGTTTGTGTGTTCTGCAGATGGAGGAAGCACTGGAGATGCTTACTGACCAGGAAAAAGAGATCTCTTCAATGGGAACTACTGTGGTTCAGACAGAACAGTTACTTAGAGACCTGGAGTCCCTGGACATAAATGCTCAGGTAACACACAGACACACACACACACACACAAACTCTGTTCCCTTAACTGTTCTGCCTTGTAATGGATTGGCAACCTTTCCAAGGGTGTTTCTCTGCCTGAAGCGAGCACTGAAGTAGGCCCCAGTATGAGCCCTGCAACCCTACTTTGGATAAACGGTTGATAATGGATTGATAAATATGAAATTCCCCAGTAATGTTTCCCGAGGACTCAGATTATCAACATTCCCTTGTCAAGAGTTAACTTTACCACTTAAAATGTCTTACTGTTAGAACTCTTTGAGATGGGTCCCCATGGACAGTCCATTAAAGGCAAGGTACAATGGTAGACAGTGTATCAGTGGACAGGTTTAGACACATCAATGTTTCTCTGGCATAGAAGACCTATTAGACGTCTATTCCTGTACTGACTATTACTGAATATGTAATAAACTGTCCAGCACTGACTACATAAAAAACTCATTAATGATAATCCTCAAGTCCTCATTTCATTCATATATGTCCTCAATTTAAACAAAAAGCAAAAGTAAGGAAGAGCGTGAAAACAACTGAACAGTTTGCCGTTTTTTGCTGTCTATGGTCCTAAGTACAGAGATAAAGTTTTGTTGTATGTATGTGTATTAATACATGAATAAAGGTTCTTCTAGACATAATCAGTCTTCAATTCTCTCATGTTTTTTTTCATATATTTGACTCTTCAAATGGTACACATGTCATTTTGCGACTAAAGCATATTTTTATGTTTGTGTGTGATCAGGAGGAGATGGCTCGTGCTCAGATGGTTATACTCCGTGGTCACCAGTTGGCAGCTAACCACCACTACGCCCTGGCACTAATCATCCAGCGCTGTAATGAGCTCCGACACCGCTGTGATGTCATCACCACAGCCATTCGCACCAAGCGGGCCTCACTTACACGAGCACGAGACCTCCTTTTGCGCCTCGAGGAGGTATAACCTCACATACATGATTAAATAACAGAAGCACCCAAGCACACAAATGTCCATAGGCTGAAACGACACAAGTGTGTCGAAATAACATGTACATGTTTATGATAATCCTACACTTTAACACACAAATGAGCTCAACAGTTACTGTGAGACCTGGAGTCACCGGACAAACATGCTTTGGTACTGCACGCGTGCACACACACACACACACACACACACACACAAATATGTATACAAATAATGCACATGCCTTCAGTAGAATGCACATGTGAACATTAAAGTAACAAACCTATGTATTTTTCATGAATGACAGATGTGAATAACATGTATGCAACACCTGACTCCCAGCCGCACTCTACCCACTGAGCGATATGAGCTTGGGCAACAAACACATACTCCAAAAAGAAACCACATGAGCTCAAAACAGACGTGGGTCACATGTGGAGTGACAATAAATGTCAAAGACAAATGATTAAAAAAAGTGCTGTTTGAGGGTCCCTGGATTCTGTATCTGTGTGGCTGTTATAATTTTTTTCCAGTTTGGAAACAAAAACAGTGAAATTGCCCTTTACCACTCATCTCAAGTCTTGGCTTTACCTCTACTGGTAGCTGATCCATCACAGAGATACGGCCAGGATGAGATGGCTTTGATCCTTGCCCTGCTGTCTTTGCTTCTCGTGCTGGTGGTGTAGTCACTAGGATGTCATTTGGCTGTTATACTCTATGTGCTCACTAGGCATGCCAGCTAAGAGCTTAAATGGTGTGAATCAATAATGGCAAATATTTGAGGGAGTATGCACTTTAAAATGTGTTTGTGTGTTGGGTCAAGTCAGTTTTATATGTATAGCCCATTGTGTGTGTGTGTGTGTGTGTGTGTGTGTGTGTGTGTGTGTGTGTGTGTGTGTGTGTGTGTGTGTGTGTGCAGGCCCTGCAGTGGTGTGATGAAGCTGCCTATCTGTTGGCCAGTCAGATGGTAGATAGGTTCCAAACAAGAGAAGGGGCTCAGGAGGCCCTGCAGCACCTCAGCTATCACCAGGAGAGGGCACCCTCTGCACTGAAAAACAGTCAAGACATTCTGAGCCTGGAGTTTGAAGCCATACTTACCCCCCAGCTGCAGGTAAACAGGTTAACTTGAGCTGGCAGCCCACACCTTCACCACAGCTCACTTAGGTAACTCAAAGTACTCCAACTTGAACTCATGTCATTCTTATGAAGACCGATTGGTTGCTTTTTAGTCTTTGATTTAACACTCCAAAGACCTGAGGCAGGTGCTGTTAAAAGCTCTTTGGGATAAACATTGGAAGTATTCCACAGTCAGAATTCAGGCCTTTGTTTGATAGCACAACACTATCTGGACCATAGTGGTGTAACATACAGATCATTCATCTGGTGCTGAAGTATTTTCAAGTACAGATTGACTTTAAGGGTGGGATGGCCCAGTGTGTAGAGTGGATCACCCATGCCCCACCCAAGTCTGTGTTCACCCCCAAAATGCCGGGACCAATTGTGAATGATGCAAAAATGAACCCTTATGGAGAATATGATGAGGATGATGCCAGTTACTGTCCTGATACCGCAGTCCAGAAAGACAAGCAGTGCTCAGGTAACAACCAACATCACCATGGAGACCTGGGTGGAGGACCAACTACACCTGCACACAAGGGCAACTCACATCACACCATTCACATACACAAAAAAGAGTAAGAAATCATCATTCAGAGAGAGAAAAGGCATGTAAGAGAAGAGAACAGCTTGCATTAGTCAATAATCTGCACTCTATAATCTCATCTGCAGAATGGTGAATTGACTTGTTCTTATATATTACTTTTCTAGTCAAAAAAAAAAGTTCTCTAACGACCACTCAAAGCTCAACAGCGCTTGGTGAATTAATTGAGACACAAACCCACCTGCCATGTAATACAGGTGGTGAAGTACTCAATTTAGAAGCGACCAATTGTAGGCTAAGGCAACAAGATTAGTTTTAAGTTTGAATCTAAAGTATTCAACAGACTGATTGTCCAACAGCAGCAGGCGGTTTATTCCCGATAGGAAAAGTCCCTGCCACAAACTGAGATCTGTTTTACTTTGGTTGCACAGAGGAGCCGTGTGTTTTGAGAGTGGAGAGCTTGAGATGGAATATGTGGTTTAAGGAGATCAGACATATATGATGGGGCAAGGCCAATTAGGATTTGACAAGTTAGCAGAAGCACCTTGAAGTCTGATCTAACAATTATAGGAAGCCGATTAGGGGAGGCATTAATTGGTGTTATATGTTCAAATTTTGTACTTTTTGTGAGGATTCTGACTTAAGCATTTTGAGCCATCTGAAGGTTTTTAATGGTGGCATGTGATAGACCTGAAAAGAAAACATCACATCAAGTCTGGATGAAAGAAATGCATGCATTACAGTCTGATTGTAATTGATACTTGATCACATTGTTCTCTGTGTCTAGCAGGGCCAGTGACCAAACCCATCTCCGTTTTATCTGAATGTAAAAGAAGGAAATTCAGTGAAATCCATTTTTTCACAGGAGCTAAGCAGGCTTCCAGCTTAGTCGTCTGAGTATGATCATAAGCCCTTAGAGACACATACAGCTGTGTATCATCTTTATAGCATCCATTCAGCGGCATGGATGCTGCCCAATGGGTGCGTCATCCATGGAGCGGCATAGCTCAGTGGGTAGAGCAGTTATCTGGCAGTCGGAAAGTTACAGGCTTGATCCCTGGTCCTGCAGAAAGTGTGTTGAGGTGTCCTTGAGCAAGACACTGAACTACTAACTGCTCCCCGTGCATCAGATGTTGGCAGCTCACTGCTCCCATACAATAGGATGGGTTCAAATGCAGAGAAATATAAATTTCCCCCTGCGGGACTGATCAGGGAATCCATTTTGAAAATTGAAAAATCATCCATCTATCATCAACTGTTTATCCAAAGCTGGGTTGCAGATCGTAGCAATAGAAATGTATTTCTTGACTGCATATGATTTGGCCAAGAGGTCAAATGTAAAGGGAGAAAAGTAGAGGGCCATGGACTGAGCCCTGTTGTATGCTATTGTTATCATCAAAGAATTTCGGTTTGATATTATAGCACAAACAATGTTTTCTTCAGACAAGTAGCACTTAAGCTGAGAGAGAGATAAACTGGAGACACTAAAGTGGATTCTGTTTATTAATGTACAGTGGCCAATGGTGACAAAGGTTGCACTCGGGTCCAGTAGAAGAAGCACAGAGCTGGAATCAGAGTCCATAGCTAATACAAGGTCATCTACCACTCCATTTAGAGTAGTTTCAGTGGTAAGACAAGCCCTGAAAGCTGATTGAAAAGGTTCATATAAATAGTTTTCTCCTCCATGTGTTGAAAGTTGTGTTTAAACATCTCTGCCTAATACTTTAGAAAGGAATGGAATATCAGAGACTGGACTATAGTTCTCAAGAGACTCTGGATCAAGGTGCGGTTTCTTAAGTAAATGCTTGACCACAGCTGTCTTAAGACTGAATGGAACATTGTCAGTAGTAAGTGATAGATTAACAACATCTAGTGTAGTAGGTCGTAGGATAGGCCAGAGGTCTGTAAAACATGTTGCTGGTAAAGGATCCCGTCAGCAGGTAGTTGGTTTCGATATCGACATAAGCTGAGTCAAAGTGTCAAGAGAGATGGTCTCAAAAGCTGTAAATCAGGGACAAACAGTGACTTTTTATAGATGTGAATTTGGCGATACATGATCCACAAGAGTAGCTGGAGTTATAGAGCTAATTTTGCTGAGGAGCTCGCCGAGCTTCTTGCAGAAAAAGTCTAGAAACTCATGGCTGTGAGTGGTGAGCAACTAATGGATGGTTTTTGACAAGTTTATTTACAGTGTCAAAGAGAAATATGAGATTGTGTTTATCAGTATTGTGTTTATTGATATTGATTGAGAGAAACACACTGCTTTTGCAGCAGCTAAAGCATGCTTGTATTTCAGTACACTCGTGCTAGCGTAGGTAAGAAAAATGTCTTATTTTGATTTTCCCCATTTACATTCCAGTCTCTTGCTGGCCCTCTTTATCAGTGTGTGTCTCTTCATTGAACAGGGTGTAGGCCTCTTTAGTTGTTTAGCTCCGGTAGTGAGAGGTGCAACTGAATGGAGGAGACTAGAGGGCCTCGTTTATGTCATTAGTGAGATTCTCTGTAGTCAGCCGCTGCAGTGAAAGGAGTAGAGGACCTCAGGCAGCCGTTGACCAAATGCAGCTCTAGTGGATGGAGCAATATTGTGAGTAGTAATTACATCTTTGCTGACATAAACGGGATAGGCTGATGATGTTTCAAATTTCGTGAGAAAATGATCCAACACAGCAGATGCGCTTGGTGAGACATTCAGATCAGAAACCACTATTCCTTTCGATGAAACCAAATCAAGGCTGCTACCACTGCAATGGCTTGACCCTTGAACGAACGGAGCGAACCCAAAAGTAACATCAAGTGCCAGAAATGCTTCGCTTAGAGGATCATTAGGTTTATTCAGATGACTGTTAAAATTGTCAAGGAATAGGACATGATCAGAATGAATAACAAGATCTGTGGTTAAATCACCAATAAGGGAATAAGGGCCAGGAGATCAATAATGTATCACAGCCTAGACTGCACAGAGTCCATTCATGGCTGAAGGAGATGGATTGGTTTTTTTTAAAGGTCATTTTTAACATATCGTGATTAGTCCTTGTTGTGTGGGTGGATGCGAACCTGGACGGGGGATTGAGGCTGGATGCTCTTCCTAATGTCCAGGGGTGGGAGCGAACTCACAACTCCTAGTTTGTCATTTTCTGACATGCACACTTCACTACCATGCCCCCCTGGAGATGGACTATAAGAGCCTCAAAAGATTGACATTTAGGTTCAAGTGTATAAGTTGAATTGAAAATAGACTTATATATTAAGGCAAAAGCCCACATTTTTTATTTACCCAAGGTATATGGTCATAAGCATAGTAAGGCGGGGAAGTTTCATTTGAGGGAAGTAAAACACTTGGTTTCAGCCATGTCTCACATAACCCAGTCATATCAAAACTATGTTAATGAATCAGATCATGTAAGGCTTTGGTTGATAAGTCAATTCACTTCTATTAGTATAGCCCCTTATCACAAATAATGTTGCGTCAGTGGACTTGACACTAACACAACATCCTGTCTTTGGACCCTCACATCAGATGAGGAACAACTCCCTTAAAAACCTTTAACCAGTGGATAAATAGGAAGAAATCTCAGAGAGAGCAGCAGAGAGGGGACCCCTCTCCCAAGACGGAAAGGCGTGCGATGGATCTTGTGATTACAGAATAAAACACAATTTACAGCATATAACACGATGATGATTACAGAATTACAACGGAATTACAAAAGATGTATTAAGGATATGCAGAGAAGCCTGTCGAGTTTTCCTCGAGTAAGACACTGTTCCCCTAACCGCTCTGCCCTGTGATAGACTGGCGATCTATACAGGGTGTACCCCGCCTTACGGCCAATGAGAACGGAGATAGGCTCCAGTTCCCACGTGACCCGATTTCAGATAAGCGGTTGACAATGGATGGATATCAATAATAATGATAATCTCCATTATAGTGACAGTGTTAATTAATGAACATCTAGAATTCAAATACACCAGATCCAACCACCCGGCCAATTCTGATGATATGAAGAACGTGGACAGACGGACTGATGGATGGATGGATGATGATCTTTGAAGAGGCCACAGTGTAGTAGTATGGAACAGCAGTCGAGGCATCATAGTCAGGACCAACATGGTGGCATCGATTACAGGTCTCCCAGGCTTCTCCCAGGTTGCATACACAGAAAAGGGAAAAAAGACATTCAGCAGGAGGAAAGACATGAGAGAAGAGTTTACATTAGTCTGTACCTCATGCTCCACAATGTAAAATGTCATTGGCAGAGAAAAGTACTTGGTAAACTCATTGAGATGGAAACCCACCTGCCTTGGAATACAGGTTATAAATCACATCATGTAAAGTCAACTATTTGTAGGTTAAGGCAAAAAGATCAGTCTTAAGTTGAAATGTAAAGGAGTGAATAGATTCTGATTGTCTGACGACAGCAGTAGGCAGTTTATTCCATAAGGAAGGAGCCCGAAAGAAAAAGGCCCTGCCACCAGCTGAGATAAGGCACAGAGAGCAGTCCTGTATTTTGAGAGCGGAGTGCACGAGATTGAATATGCAGTTTATCAAACTAAGACAGGTATGGTGGAACAGGCTAAATTTGGATTTAATAAGTCAGCAGAAGCACCTTGAAATTGAGATGGATGGATGGACGGATGGACGGACGGACGGACGGACGGACGGACGGACGGACGGACGGACAGACAGACAGACAGACAGACAGACAGACAGACAGACAGACAGACAGATAGATAGATAGATAGACAGACAGACAGACAGATAGATAGACAGGCAGGATCAAATTTTACCTGCGTTGAATGAAAAAGGCCGTCTTGGGGATCTCTTTAAAGTGCTTATCAAAGAAAAGGATGGGATCAAAGGTAACACCTAGAATAGTCATTTGAATACAATCATCCGCCCTTATTGACACATACAGCTGAGTATCATCTGCAGTGGAAGTTAATTCCATGAATACGTATAATTTACCCAAGGGGTGAAATATTAATAAAGAAGCGTATGCACCAAGAACTGACCCTGGGGTACACCATATTTAATGTCAGAGAAGTTTGATGTTATATCATTGTAAGAGATGCAATGTTTTCTTCCAGCTAAGCAGGATTTAAGCCAAGAGATATACGCTGGAGACACCAACATTACAATTTCTTCTATCAATTTATGTACTGTGATTAATGGTGTCAAAAGCTGCACTGAGGTCCAGTAGAAGAAGCACGGAGGTGGAATCAGAATCCATAGCTAATAGAAGAGCCTTTGCCACCCTAGTTAAAATAGTTTTAGTGAAGTGGGAGGCCCTAAAAGCTGATTGAAAAGGTTTGTGTAGATAGTTATCTCCTATGTGGGTCAAAAGTTGTTGATACATAACTCTCTAATACTTTAGAAAAGAATGGGAGATTAGAGACTGGACTACAGTTTTCAAGAGACTTTGGATCAAAGTGCTGTTTCTCAGTCTGATCATCTGCACTATGAGAAGTTTCTTGACTACACATACTAACTAAACTAGTTTCACGCCACACCCGCACTAGCTAGTCATCTGCTACCTGTCGGATATTTACCCTTGGTTTGAAAGTAAGCTATTCTCAACTCTCTTGTTTCTGTCCCATACTCAACACAAGAAGGATTTATTTTATTCTCTCCAGGAATAAATAAGTCACTGGTAGTTGTTCTTTTCCTCGAAAAGCCTTTTATGCTACAGTAGCTCACAGGTAAACCACGCGCTTTCGGAACTGATGATTCAGATTTTGGGGGTTCAAACCCATCATGGAGTATTGGGAAGGACATCCAGCAGTTATCCCCCAAGTTCCCTCTAAGTCCATGTGGACAACGTGGGGACTCCTGGGGACTAATTGTGACACACAAAAATAGACCTCTAATTGACCTCTACTCTTTCTATAATATTTTTATTTCGTTCATTCTCAATATCTCTATCTGTGGCATTTGCGCTCTTTTCCACTCATACACACACACAAACATACACACATGTTTTCTCTTTCCTCTGCAGACCCACATTTCCATGGTAACAGAGAAACTGAGCGCGGTCCAGTCTATGATGAGGAATAGAGAGCAGTGTCTGAGAAAGTTGGCTGATATGCAGGTACGACCCATCCAGCTGGTGGCACCCCGGCCAGAACCTGACCAGATCTCACAACGCTGCAAGTCACCTCTCTTCTCTCCTAAACATAGTATGTTCTTCTCATCCCCCTCTCAATATGCCCTCAACACAGTGTTGTTTTCTCAGTAAGCCCTTTAGCTCTATTATTAATAATTACAATAAATAATCTGCTTTAGAGTACACACAAGTGCGTATTTCTGTTTCACGTATTGACTTCTGCTGGGTGAGGGCTGGCAAGTACCGGCTTTGTCGGGGTTTTTTATTTTCTATTTTGCATACACGTCTCCTCTCTACTGTTCTCTCTCCTCTAAGCTAATTATTCCCTCTAATTACACCTACGGCTCTAAGTAAGTCTGTCAAATCCCACCTCTCATCAACTCCCTTGGCGTTTGGCCAAGCACACTGCTGTGTCATGGCTACAATCTCTCCCAATCCCAAAGTTTTGCTTAGGCGTCTCCTATCTCCCTTTCTGTTGACTTAATGTAGCCATGCATTATGATGATACTTTGTGTGTGTGTGTGTGTGTGTGTTGAATTCTCTCCACAGGTGTGGACTTCAATGTCCTGAATTCCAAGTTCTCCTTTGACCTGCTTCCTGGAAAGAGAGCCTCTCGAAGAAGTAACAGCCTGCGGAAGGTGTGTGTTTGCCTGGAACAAGTGTGTGTGTGTGTGTGTGTGTGTGTGTGTGTGCGCGCGTGCGCGTGTGTGTGTGTGCGTGTGTGTTAAAGAAGGAGGGAGGAGAGAGGGAGAGATAGACATACACACCATACACACGCATACAGAAAAAGAGACCGGACATACACACCACACACACAAATACACAGAAACACATTCTCATACATGGAGAGTGATAGAGAAATATACACACATGCACATAGATCGAGTCAGAAAGATGCACAAACAGAGAGAGATTAAGATTTCAGCGAAGATATGTTATTTTAAAAGAATTTTATTTTGGGTTTATTCTCTGCGTCAGTCAAGTCATTCCGTCTCACACCGTGTCCTTATCTACAGAGGTTCCCGGTACTGTTAGGGTGACAGGGAACATTGTTCTGCTGTTAACACTGTTACTGTGTCCTCAGATTGAGGTGATACATGATTACCAAGGCAACCGCAGCTGTTTGTACGGCCCCGCCCTGGACACAGACTCTGAGACAGAGGAGAATCCAGAGCAGGTGACACGGTGAGTGACTTCTAACTCCTGATCCCCGATACCTTGGCCTTCTATTCAACTCTTTTGTGGTGCCCATTTTATTAACGAGCTGGATGTCTAAAGCTACCCGTATGCATGAACATTATTGTTTAGTGGCTGAGTTTTCTGTAGCTTGGGAGGGGGACCAGGGCTACATCAAGCATTCACTGTGTCCATCAAGTGTCTTTTATTGCCATGCCACTGCTATGGGTCAATGTTCCAACATCATTCAAAAAGCTAAAGTAAAAGGTCAGATTTTAAAATCTTCCCTTCCTCTCACTTATCCTTGGGGCTACGATAGCTCGATGGTACAGCATGTGTCACCAAATCGGGTGTCATGGGTTTGATCCCACTGTGAGACATCAGGAAGGGCCTCTGGCCTTAATCCCCCCAGACTCCATGTATGTCTGTGTCCACCTCCACAATATTAATTGTAACATGCAAAAATGGACCCGGTGACCTCCGGCTTAGCCTTGTCTCTGTTTCTACAGACATATTATGAAGGAGTTGATAGCAACGGAGAGGATCTATGTTGATGAGCTGCTCTCAGTCCTGCTGGTGAGTTTTCACGGACAGAAATGTTACGACTTCTTCAGCTATAATTATTGTTATGAAAATTAGCCAGAGCTCATGAGTTCTGGTTATGTAGATGTATTTGCGGTCTTTCTGGCTCATTGACTGAGAATGTTTCCTCTTTCACTGTAGGGTTGAAGAGATATGAACACAATCTGTACGTGCTATCTTCTCCTGTTCTGTCATTTACTTTCCTCTCCTCTCTCCTTTCCTCTCCTCTCCTCTCCTCTCTTCCCATATTCCATTGAAAAGGGCTACAGAGCAGAGATGGAGGATCCAGCTCTTTCCAGTTTGCTTCCCCCAGCTCTACGCACCCAGAAAGATGTTCTATTTGGCAACATGCCAGAGATTTACCAGTTCCATAGCAGGCAAGACACACATATGCACGCACACTCACGGTCTGTCCTTCATAGTCATGCTGTCGTTGAATGTGACCCTCAAAATTTTACTCTGATCTATTTCTTTTTCCTTTTTGAATTTCTTTTCTAGGATATTCCT
>OMLC01042000.1:0-40442 GCA_900302585.1 Regalecus glesne
AAGAAGAAGGAGAGAGAGAGAGAGAAGAGAAGAAGAGAGGGAGAGAGAGAGAGAGAGAGAGAGAGAGAGAGGGAGAGAGACACAGAGAGAGACAGAGAGACAGAGAGACACAGAGAGAGGGGGGGTAGAGAGAGAGACAGAGAGAGAGAGAGAGAGAGAGAGAGAGAGAGAGAGAGAGACAGAGAGAGAGAGAGAGAGACAGAGAGACACACAGAGAGGGGGGGTAGAGAGAGAGAGAGAGAGAGAGAGAGAGAGAGAGAGAGAGAGAGAGAGAGAGAGAGAGATCAATGTTTTTGATACTTACTTGTAACCATACAGTATAGTAACAATAGGGCACAGTGGCATAGTGGTTCGCATTGTTGCCTCATGCCAAGAAGGTCCCCAGTTCAAATCCCATCCCAGGTCCTTTCTGTGTGGAATTTGCATGTTCTCCCCATTTCCTCCCAACATCAAATAGATGTTGGATTAATACTCCTGCATGTGCCCCTAAGAAAGACAATAGGAAAAAGAACAGGCACTGAAGCTGGTCACGGCTCTTACACAATAGGATGGGTTGAATGCAAAGAACAAATTTCATTGTATGTATGTACAATATAAAACAATAAAGCATCTGCATCTTCTTCTGCGGTTAACATGTGTGTGTTTTTACATTTCCATCTATCTGTCCATCTGTTTCTGTCTATAATCCCAGGTTAAGCCTTCCCCAGACAGTTGGCAGTGTGTTTATTGAGAGGTTGGCTGATTACTTGCTGGTTAAGAGTGTGTTTGGCTTTTCTCTGGCCTGGGACGGAGGGTCAGGGGTCTACCTGAAAATGAGCAAGGAGCACCAGGGTACCCCCTGTGGCTTGTGTGGGAACTTCAACCACCTGGCCAGCGATGACCTCACCACTGCCCGCGGTAAGACTGGCCAAACTGGCCCCTCAAGCTTTTAGCCCCTCTCTCAGCACACACTCAGTACAATTATAATTATCATACACTCAACACTGCATAGGGCCAATTATAGCAGCAGAGGGACTTGGCCAGATCTGGGAAGAAGAGAGGTCTGGATGTGTAATTTGTCTTTGTAAGGCTGAAAGGAGGAATTCTTTCTTGACTAGTAACCTGAACTGCAGTCTCCTGCTGGTCTGAGGCGCTAAAAACAGAAGAGATATGAGCTCAAAAATGAAAGCGTAAAAAACCCGACATGGGTCTGATTTTGGAACTGCAGTGAACTAGTTTGAATTATGCTTTATGAAGATACAGTTGCTGTTTGGCCTACTTCTGTTTGAGGTTTGAATGGATTAGAATGTGATGGTAGGCTAGGTCTAGAAGTGTCAAGATATAGAGACTAGAGGCTGAATACACCTGCATGTTACTGGACTTCCATATGTTTTTGGATTGCATGTAAAATTGTGTGTGTATGTGTGTGTGTGTGTGTGTGTACTGACTGTGTGTACTGTGTATTAGGCATTCGTACTGAGGAGCCAGCAGTGTTTGGTAACAGCTGGGCTGTGGACCTGCCCCATGAAAGAGCCTGTCCCTCAGTAGACATAGACTTCAATGGGCCCTGCCAGTCTGAGTCAGACATTGATGTAAAGATCACACACCTTTTTCCTACTGCATAGTTGCATAGATATACATGAGTCATTGTATCTAAACAGGAGTAAAAATGAGAAAAGGCACACTATATTTTCTTGTTCCCCACTTGCAAATTCCCGTGTTGTTTTAGAAATGTAAGTCTGTTTATGATTTGAATAACATCTTTTTTATGTTTTTGCCATCCTCTTGTGATGTCACAAAGTCAGACATGTTGAATTCTTCATATTCGGCTTTCTCCTCTGGCAGTGTGCTGTAAAATGTATCTATAGAAATAAAATTGAATAATCATTTAAATATTCATGACCTCATAGTTCTTGTAGGCATATGTATATAGAAATATTCATTTGAATTCAGTTCTGTGTTTCTTTTGCCTTGCTTTATGTTATTCTTATTTTATCTATCGTCTTCGGCTTCTGTTTATCTTTTTTATCGTGCATGTCTGCAGGATGCCATTGAGAAGTGCAGTGCACTCCTTTTCTTCCCTTTCCTGTCCTGTCATGAAAACATTGACCCAAACCCCTTCGTGGCCAGCTGTGTCTCTGACCTGTGTGTGTAAGTCAGGACATGTTTACAGAGTTTCAAATATAGGTATCTTTGTTCATTCATACCTTCCACTGAAAGACAAATCATGTCTGCCTGGCTCTAGTTGATGTGATTGTGTTTTAGTGAAAAATAAACTCAGTTTCCAGATAAATCCCAGTGACTATAATGCTCATCTGCTGTGTATCTCAGATCTGATAATGAGGAAACATTTTGTCGAGCCTTGGTTGAGTACACACGAGCCTGCTCCCATGTGGGATACCCAGTGAGGGAGTGGAGGGACAGCTTCCTTTCCTGCAGTAAGTAATCCCTAAGCCTCTTCAAAAACTTACTTTTTGGTCTTTGTGAACAGATAAAATAAGCTGCAATGACTGGATGGGGCCATGATAGGAGATATGCACTGTTAAAGCCAAGTGATATGGGCATAACTCACATAGACAGTAAGAAAATGTAGTCCGAGATATATTTTCATAATACGTCAATTCATGGCGAAAAGGGAAAAGGATTTTTTTCCGTGTTGTTTCAATCATACAGTTAAACTAAATCAGAACTTTTATCCACTACTACGTCTACTACTATTACTTTCGGCTCTTCCTGTTAGGGGTTGCCACAACAGATCATATCTCCATCTCTTCCTGTTCCCGCATCTTCCTCTGTCACACCAGCCACCTGCATGTCCTCCCTCACCACATCATAAACCTCCTCTTTGGTCCTCCTCTTCTCCTCTAGCCTGGCAGCTCCATATTCAGCATCCTTCTCCCAGTATACCAGCATCTCTCTTCTGCACATGTCCAAACAATCTCAATCTTGCCTCTCTTGCTTTGTCTCCAAAAAGCAACCCAGCCAGCCACTCTAATATACTGGTTCCTATTCCTGTCCTTATTCATCACTTCAAACATAAATCTCAGCATCTTCAACTCTCCTACCTCCAGCTCCACCTCCTATCTTTTGGTCAGTGCTACTTTCTCCATACCATATTACATAGCTGGTCTCACCACCATCTTGTAAACCTTCCCTTTCACTCTTGCTGGTGCCCTTCTGTCACAATTACCTCCTCCCACTCTTCTCCACCCATTCCACCCTGCCTGCAATCTCTTCATCACCTCTCCTCTACACTCCCTGTTACTTTGAACAATAGACCCAAAGTATTTAAACTCATCCACCTTCATCACCTCTACCCTTTTTGCATCCTCACCATTCTGCTGTCTTACTTCTCGTTCATGCATATGTTATCTGTCTTGCTGGACAACTGGTACATTGGAAAACTGCCAAGTTAATATTATTTTGAACTTCTCAAGGCACAGCAAAGTGTCCTTACGTATCATGTCTTGAGCAGATCATGTATTACATCAGTTGAAAAAGGTTTATCCTTTTCCAACACACATTCACATCACAGTCTCCTCGTGCAACTTTGTTACGGACTCTTTCTCTGACATGCCAATTAACCTGCGAGAACACAACCTAATGAGGCAGAAGTTGAATTTAGTACACTATAAGTGCTGGAGTTGCCAGGCATTCCCTATGAAACCAGATAAGTTTATTTCAGCGGGTATTAGTCCAGAGTTATCCCAGTTTAAAAAGTGGCTTTTAATTTTTGGCTAGGTTTTATCCATCTCCGTTTTACCTTGTGTGTGTGTGTGTGTGTGTGTGTGTGTGTGTGTCTGTGTGTGTGTGTCTGTGTGTGTGTGTGTGTGTGTGTGTGTGCAGACGATGGCTGTGACGAGAGTTTTGTCCACAGGGACTGTATCAGTTGCTGTCCTCCCACCTGTACATTTGAGAAGGAGTGTCTCGGAACCAACTTGCATTGCCTGGACGGCTGCTATTGTCCAGATGGTATTTGATTGTGCAACCACATGTCCTCAATAAGCTCCATGCACCCATGAAAGTCAAAAGGAGCTGAGATTCATTAACTTCACAGGTTTAATCCCTTCCCCCTCCTCTTTAGGCTTGATCCTCCAGAATGGAACGTGCATTGCTGTTTCTCAATGCCCATGCGTGTACCACGGGACATCGTACACACAGGGACATGTGCTGGAGCAGGGCTGCAGCATTTGGTAAGTGTGCACATCGGTGGGGTCGTGACCCCGTTGCATGGCCAATAGGCTCACATTTGTGTTGCTGACAGATGGTATGCTGTGTTTGTAGCATGTGTATGGGAGGAGTGTGGAACTGCACTGAGAACAACTGCGCTGGTGAGTTTAACCTGTTCTGTTCAGATCAATTAATTCCAGCCAGGGAATATGCAAAGATACATGGTAATCAGTCCTTCCCCCCTTGCAAGCTATTATCTCTATCCCTCTCTTTCCCTCTCTCTACCTAGCGGAGTGTTCAGTGGTAGGAGATGTGTTCGTGACAACTTTTGATGGCAGGATGTTCCTCCAGCCAGGAACATGTCAGTACGTCCTGGCAAAGAGCCGCAGCAGCAGTAGCAGATTCACTGTCACACTGCAGTACACTACGTGCACTGAGGTGGTGTACCCAGGCACACAAACACACATGCAAATAAACAGGCGCACACACACACACACACACACACACACAGTGCGGTGTTGTTCCTGGAGGTAACCTTCCCTGCGGTTTGGTCCATGTGTTTCCAGCAGCAGGTGTGCATCCAGTCACTGACATTGGTTTTGGACGAGGATGTGAGTCGTCAAGTGACTTTGACCAGAGAGGGGGAGGTGCTTATCGGGGTAAATCCGGCCCCGGTCCTACCATATTCTGATGGTAAGAATTCACTGAGGGGTTAAGCATTTCACAAAGACAGAAATGTTAAAAATATGGTTTAGCATAAAAAATCGGTTACAAATCACACCTCACATCGTCACTGAAGGTGTGATCAGAGCTATTATTTTTTATCTCTTGGTTACCAGATGCTGTGGAGGTGCGGAGACTGACTTCTGTGTTCATACAGTTGAAGGCGAGAGTAGGCCTGCGGCTCCATTATGATGGCCATGGGGGACGGGTTTACCTGCAACTCCATAGCCAATGGCGTGGATTCACCCTCGGCCTCTGTGGAACCTTCAATGGAAATCTGCGAGATGACTTTCTGTAAGCGAGAAGACCCTTCTCACTACAAGTTCATCACTAAAAAAATATTTACATGACTGTGCTTTTTTGTGTGTACATATATGTGCAGATCTCCTGCAGGTATGATAGAGGGAACTCCTCAGCTACATGCTAATGCCTGGAAAGTGTTGTCTGCTTGCTCAGCTCCAGTCAACCTGCCCATCATAGACCCATGTGAGATGAACCAGCACCATTGTAAGCTCCACTATTTGGGGTTTAACTCATATTCCTCCTCTTTTTTTAGATAGTTGGAAGGCAAAGAGCGTTAAGGAGCTTAATGGGGGAATTTTGCTGTGGCTTGGACTCAATCTCTGTCTGTGTGTGTGGTGGTGGGTAATTAATTTCATGGATTTCTGAGCTAGACATCCCCACCAGCAGCATCCCACACACTTATTGTCATTCATTGCGGGAGGGGACGTTAATTTGTACATGCTTTTGTTCCACTTTCTAAAGCAGTCTTTCCCAACCCAGTCCTCTGTCCTGCAGATTTTTATGGTAACCCTCAAAGGTAGATCTGTGTTTACTGTGCTTAAACAACCAATCATATCATAGCACTTTATTATGTCAGGTGTGACAAGTCTGACAATTAAGTATAAATTGGTTGAATGAGTACAAGCAGGCTTACAAGGTTATGCAGGGTTACAGTGAAAATCTGTAGGGCAGAGGTTGTAATGGGACTGGATATGGGAAAAAGAATGAAACCGAATTCTTCTGGAATTATCAAAAGCAGTATAGAGTCCAACATGACCAACCTTATTACATTTGTGTTCCAGTATTCTATGCATCTCTCTGCGAGGTGCTTTTGGGCAGTGTGTTCGCCCCATGCCACAGCTACGTCAGTCCGACCATCTACCAGCAGCAGTGTCGCTACCAGGCCTGTCGCTGTGGAAACAGTTGCTTGTGTACAGCTCTGGCTCACTACTCTTACCTCTGCTCCAAACATGGGGTCAACATCAACTTTAGATCACATGTCTCTGATTGTGGTGAGTTGCAGATTTATCTGCATTGGTTTTTCTGGTGAGATATTCTACTCTAAATGTATATTGCGATATGAAACAGCCCTCCAAAAAATGCATGCAGGTTGGAGCCCAAGCGAATGAGAACAAATGACATGCATAAATGTGTTGGGGTGGAGTTGCATGGGTATGTTTATATATATGTTTCTGCCACTGTGATTATGTGTGTTCGTGCGTAGGTGTGGTGTGTCTCGGAGGTATGCTGTACCACTCCTGCGCGTCGTCCTGTGGCCGGTCCTGTCGTGGTCTATCCAGCACAGAAACCTGCAGCCATGATGAATGCGCCGAGGGGTGTGGCTGCTCAGAGGGCATGTACTACGATGATGTGCGACAGCGTTGCGTGCAGCTGTAAGACTTAATTACCTCATACATCAACATAATGGCGGCTATAAGTTGTCATTCGATATGATCAAACAGTCTGCCATGAATGACGTCATTCTATCAGTGTTGACTTTGCTAATAAGTCTCATTTAGTAACATCATGAGTCTATCCCCAGGTCTCAGTGTCACTGTTATGCCATGGGCAGTGTGTTCCAGCCAGGAGAAGTGACTTTCAGTGCATCTGGTCCGTGGTGAGTCACAATTTGCTATGTTGTTACCAAACAGACTGACTCAGTCTGCTGTCTGCACAAAGGATCATTCAGACACCTTCGAATTCATAATTAGACCTTTGATTAAGTCTCAAGTGAGACTTACAGTGCCTAAAGAGTCGTATGCCACTTGATTCTACTTTCTAATGGAATACAGTGGCAGCTGGACACTCTTTTTCCAATATCATGTATCTCCAGAATGTTCTGTGGTTGCAGACAACTTTATGGATTAACATGCTGTTTGAAGGAAGAATACGATTTTTAGTTGGGTGCTGGTCAGAAGTGGCATGTGAGCAGAAGCGAATCAAGCTTTGTGCTGTCTTTGCGTTTAAGATCATTGGCCTTTCTTCCTAACTCAGCAACAACCCCATTGTACCAATTGTCACCCTCTTCCCACAGCTTGTGCAGAAATGGGAAGTTGGAGTGTGTGCCAGAGGAAAGAGGTAAGTCAGCCATTCCTCTATCTCTCCTGTCTCTGCTGTACTTCCTCACAGTGATCATGACAACAAAGTGCCATTTCAGACTGTATTCCCACCTGCGGAAATTGAAAGCTGTACGTCTTAAGTTGGAACAGCTTCCTATGATTGGCAGTTGCAGTAGATGCTGATGGATGAGAGGTTTGATTTCTTATTATATGTGTTTGCTATAGAGCCAGAGAGAGCAGAGATGGGGGAGTGTGCTGAGGGGAAGGTGTACCACAGGTGCACTGAGCAGAGAGGAGGCATGGCTTGTGAGCCAACTTGCCGTAACCTGATGCTGAACCTCACCTGTCCCCTCAATACCCCCTGCATCCCAGGCTGTGTCTGCCCTGCAGGGTAATACGATGACTTGGATGCCTTTTTGAAATATCTGCTTTTAATTTTTGCTCATGTTTATGTTCTCATGATCTGTTCTTTTATCCAGGGAAAGTTGACCCAACTATCTGCACTTATTTCCTGAGCAACACCCTGCCTCACATTCCTATCGTCCCACACACTGACACCAGAGAACTACAAAGTAAAACCACAGCCACTTATTTATGATTACTAAGCCGCTCTGCTCAAGCAGTTTTTGAGGTCACTTTGAATGGAGTTATTGAAAAGGAGAGATTATACATGTTTTATTTCCCTCACCCAAATGGCTCTATGTGATATGGGATCCAAACCCTCATGAGGATGTTTGCCTAAACTCAAAGCTATAAATTAAGAGGGATTGTAGTATCCCTTATTGAAACTTCATGATCTAGTAGTGTATAAAATAGTAAACTGATTTTGTATGTGATATTTGTTCCTATGCATTTTATAATGTTTTCCTGCTTCATGAGCTATGTATTTTTCTCTTTAGGTTGGTGCTGCACAATGGGGAGTGTTACTATCCAGAGAATTGTCCATGTGGCTGGCTTGGGCTTGAATACCTACCTGGAGAAACTGTAGATACTCCATGTTCCAAATGGTACAGTCTCTATAATGCCTTTTACTGAATGAGACTTCCCATTTGATAGTTAAAAAAATGTCGTAGTAATATCATTTTAGAGGGGAAGATTGAATCACATCCCAAAGAGAAAAATATAACTTCCAAACTGAGGCCGAGATGTAAAATAATGCATGATTTCATCTCCTCTGCTGGTACATTTCTCAATTTTTCTGTCATACACCTAGCACTGTGTTACCACAATTAGCACACTGCATGTATTTTCAATACAAGTCTTGTCAATGTTATGATATATGAATGTTAACCATGGTATGCTATGTTGGCATGCATGCAGTACTGTGATTATGAACTCCCCCATCTGCTCCTTGCTCTCCATTTTAACATCGGCATCCACCGATCTCCCTCCTCAGTGTCTGTCACCGTGGCTACTTTAACTGCAGCTACTCACCATGTCCAGCTGTGTGTACTGTCTACAGTGATAGGCATTACCATACCTTTGATGGCTTAGAGTATGACTACCACTCTGACTGCCAAGTATACCTGCTTAAGGTGAGTGACGTGTGGATCTGTGTTTGTGTGTGAGGGGGTCCCTCAATGAGCATATCCGTGATCCTGTATGTTCTACAGAGGTTTTTTGTCTACATGGTTATCTAAGTTTTGCATGTCAAATAAACATGTTGATCAATTTTCTATGGATCTCAAGTAGAATACACATTTGCAAAGCAGATGGGATCAGAGCTGGTTTGTGAGAGTGTCCAAGAATTGTGTGCGTGCGTGCAAGAGGCTGTGTGCATTTAAAGGCAGAGAAGGACCATTCTTGATGTTTTCTCATAAAGGCTGATTGTGATCTAAGAAAACAGAGTTACCAAGAAGCTTGCTTTCTAATCTCTGAAGAGTGTTTTTTAATTAGAACAGATTGAGGTGTGTGTTTTTGTTTGTGTGTGTACGTGCACACACCAAAGTAATGCTATCAGACATTGTGCAAAGCTGTAGCAACACAAAGGTGCCACTGTTCACCGCAATCCCCAAGGCCGCTGCGCTCCCAGGGATATAGAATTGGAATGACCAGAAAAGATATTCTTGTTCAAAATAATGGACTGCCAACCGCCTTGTAAACCTCAAAAGAATGAGGGAGAAGGTCAGAGCTGTGTCTGCATATTCAATTACAATCGAGCAGCTTCCTTTTCTCACCTCTCAATCATCAGCACCAACTGTGTTCAACTGAATGGGTCTTACTTGTTTCCCGTTTTCTCGACTGTGCCTTTCCCCTGTTGTTACACTTTGCACACCTGACACATCTTGAAATGTCTTTGAAACCCAGTATGACCACATGACTTTAGTTAGTAAAAGGAGATTCTTCAGATAAACAAACACTACTACTATAGAGCAATTCAGCATAGACTCCACTTCTCCCTGTCAAAGGTGTTTTTAAGGAAGTTGATCCTTATCTGATGTGAGGATCTAAGGACAGGATGTAGTGTTAGTGTAAACCCCACTGAGACAAATTTTTCATTTGTAATAATAGGCAATAAAAATGAATTTGACTTGACTTAAAATTGTTTTGAATGTTATTCTGTTTCCTTAATATTCAGAGTGTAGGTGAAACTGAGGTGTCCATTGTTGCCCAAAACAAGGACTGCTATGAGAGCGGCATTATCTGCATGAAAATATTGGTCATTCACGTGGGACTTACCAAGATCTACTTCACAGACAACTCTGGCAATCCTGTGCGTGCTACACATACATGCACACATTCTCTTTTTTCCCATTTGCTGTTTTCCCCACATGCTACATTCAACACCGCTTACCTAAGTCAATGGTCCCCAGACCAATGCATATTTAAAGAGGTCATATCATACTTTCTATTTTTCCCCTTTCCTTCTGTGTATTATATACCCGGGAGGTGCAACATGTGCTGCTGTTAATGTAATACCATAGTGAATGTGCCCCTGGTAACTCCGTTGAGTGAATTCATGTTATCAATCTTATCACGTCACCTGCAAATAGCTTGCGTACCGCGGTTGAGAGCCACTGCTCTAGTGGAGCTCTAGAATAAAGATATAGGGCTAGAATTAGCATGACATGGCAACTTTAATATTTCAAAACATTGCTGAATTCTAATTAGGATGGACTAGCAAAATTTTCACATGTTGGTATTTTCGCGATATATAGGAGACTTACTAATCTGATTTAATTGTATTATTTTCTCCATAATATCCTCTACTCCTTAGTGTACTCATCTTAGACTTCCTCTAATATATGTTTATATATATGTTTGCCCCTATTTGATGGTTGTGAGTGTGTTTGTCCCACCTCAGAGTCCGTCCACTGTTGTGGGTCGAGGGTCAGAGTTTGAGTTGTGGAAGGCAGGATACTACACTGTGGTCCGCTTCTCCAACCAGGACCTGACCATCCTCTGGGACCACAAGACAACTGTACACATCAGAGCTGGACCTCAGTGGAAGGTCTGGGTTCATGGCACACTTACATTATGAGCAGTAGGCTAAAATGAGCACCATGTTATTTTGTTATTATGAAAGGAATCTGAAGGTGCTTCTCAGTCGAGTGTGCATCTTTCTCTCCAGGGTCTGCTCAGTGGGCTGTGTGGAAACTTTGACAGTGTGACGGTAAATGATATGACCACCTCCAGTCACATGGAAGTCAACAATGCACAAAGCTTTGGAGACAGCTGGGCCTTGGGACAGGTGTGACATATTTGTTATGAAGCCGATCACCAACTCCAATTCATCAGATACGCCTCTATTAACCCCCCTTTCTCAAACTCACTTTTCAGATTATAGTCTGTCAAATTCTGCTCCTTGGCTCCCTCATATACAGTGCAATATTTAAGTGTAATCAAATACTCAGTTCCCTTCTCTCTGTTTGTCAGTGTGAAAGTGATTATGTTGTTAAGCGACCATGTGAAGGGGAATTGGGGAGACAGCCCTATGCAAAGAGGGAGTGTGCTCTCCTCTACAGTGATGTCTTTGCACCTTGTCACAATGTGGTAAGGATAATTGCGCACACACACACACACACATTCTCAATTACTGTAAGTGCTATACAATTGTGGAAAGGTTATCTCACTCACAGAAGAGGGAAAGGGAATTGAAAGGGGGTATGGGAACCATTCTTATCTGATCCCAACCAAGTTGATTTTTTTGTGTTCCAAAGAGATGAGCATCAAACACCAAGTGCAAGATTGTGTACCAAGACACACATATTGTCATACATGAATATGCAAGCATTCATATGGACATGCCCAAACTCAGACACACTCATGAATTATATTCTATATATTCCTATGCACTGTATGGGGACTGCAGTAGCTCGGTAGTAGAGCACGTGCATCGGGAAATGACAAAGCCACATGTGGTGGGTGTGATCTCAACGGAGCGTGTCAGGAAGGGCATCCAACCATCTTTGACACGTAAAAATGGATCTCTAAAGTTTCATCTTTCAGTTAGGCTATTTTTGCAAAACTCTACACACTAACTTCAAAACTTTATTCCAAATCAACCAAAAATTATACATCTCTTGCAAAAGAGAGCAATTATTGCAAAAATCTTCAAACCCTTTTACAAAGAAACCGTATTCGTGTCAAAACAGTACACACAAACCATCATTTGAATAAGCATGTACTATATACACTGATAGTGTAAATGAAAGACACTTGAGGCTTTTGTTCAGCAGTTTGCAGCAAAGTTTTGTTGCACATTTAGTAAACACACATACATATATATGTATCCATATATGTAAATGATGGATATGTATTCTGAGCATAACACACTAACATACATAGGGGTAGAGTGTGTGCTTCCAACTCGGGCGTGGTCTGGCCTGATCCTGCCATGAGCAAGTCAGGAAAGGGCATCCAGCCGTAAACCTTTATACTTGGGAATGTGAAGTATCCATTTTAAAGCACTTTGAGTGATCACTAGACTACAAAAGTGTTATAAAAAAATAAGTCAATTCACCGATACAAATAAGCAGAAAAAGTTTTTTTTCCTCAAAATGTTCCAACACTCGGGAATACTTTAACATATTTTTCTCTCTCTGTGGTCAGCAGATGGAGCTGTGTGTGTATTTAATGTGATTTTAATTGTCACCTGCTGGTCAAACTGAAAATACAGCACAGTGCCTTCTAACCCTTTTCTGGAATGTAAAGAGGAGATGAACAAAGATCAGGGAGAGGTCATCACTCTTTTTAGGGAATGTCAGCACTGTCAGTAGATATGGAGATGAGATGAAAGAGACTGACACAACGGTACAGGAAGAACAAGGTACAGTTGAAGATAAATGGCCCTGTAGGAAATAAACCATGATCTGGTTTTAAATTAGACAGCCCTTCTCTCTCTCACACACACATGAACTACAACTCTGCCTCAAAAAAAAGGTGCATCAGTTCAACTGGATCAGAAGTTTTTTCAGAAATGTTTCATCACTCAAACAAGTGACATCTTCAGTCTGAGCTGACTGCAAGCATTGCCACCCTTATAAAAAATACAGCAATAACACACAACTCTGCCTGTTTCTATTAACAACAAAGACTCGGGGATGAATGCCCACTTTCCTTCAATGTTGCAACATTTCATGGCCAGCTGTGTTGAAGCAGCCAGCCAAGGACAAAAAGGTTAAGATGATCTTTCATTTAGGTAATGATCAACTCATTTTGAATGTCATATGTAAGTCATAACTCTTAACCAGTACCCCCAGCACCAGAGGTTGACCCGCATCTCATTATTTGATTATCATGTAATTTATTCCAGCTTTAAATGATCTATTGCCACTGACTTCTTAACCCACACCTTCCTTGTTGTCCCCTAGTTAGATTTGGCTTGGTTCATATTGTGTTTGTGTGTGTCCCAAGGTGGATGTGGCCTGGTTCTATAGGAACTGCCTAACAGACACCTGTAACTGCAACCGTGGAGGTGACTGTGAATGCCTCTGTACCTCCATCGCTGCCTATGCACACAAATGCTGCCAACAAGGAATCACAATACAGTGGAGATCACCCTCCGTCTGCCGTAAGTGTACACACACATGGTATTCCGGTTCCCAATTAAGAATTTTCACTGGAATGTAATAATACAAATGTGTGTGTGTGTAAAATAATGTAATAAATAATGTTGAAAATTGTGATTGTGCTTTCTTTCAGCTATAGCTATAACGACAGATAGTTCATATATTCTTGATGGTCATGGAAAAAAATAACCTCTTTGATAGTGAAACACTTGGTGACAAGTGATTGATTGTCTTGCTCCCTTACAGCCTATGACTGTGAATACTACAATCAAGGTATGTAAGATCGAGTGATGCATCATTTCTTGTGTAATGAGTACTTTATAGATAGCTTGCTGTGGATGCCTCCAAAATTCATCATCATCATCAGGGGTCACTTGAAATGAGTATGACTCTCCGCTCTGTTCGGTTGTCTACTTCTGAGTCTTCAGGTGGCTTTAGAGGCAGATCTCTGATCCACATTATCGGTGTAGTGTGGACAGGGGAAAGTGGTGGTGGTTGGTGGTGGTGGTTGAGCCTTTTCCTCTCTCTCCTCATGGTGCTGTCGCTTTTTCTCTGTGACACAGTTGAGTTCCATTTCCTGACGTGCAGGTCCTTGCACAGACTTCTTCCAGGAGCGCTTATCCAGCGCAATATGTTCCCAGTTGCTCCATTTGACATTGAATTGATTTCAAATTGGTCTTTATATTATCCACAATTCATACACTGTCAATTAACCCGGCATTCCCGGATGACCTCACCATAGAGCTTGGTGATGGACCATTCTCCCTGGTCGGCGCTGTCTACAATGACTCCGTGTTTGGAGTGAACCGCACCAGCAGCTCTGTCTTCCCCCTGCTGAGAGACAGGTTGGGGCAACCGCCTCCATCAGGCCTACTTTTCAACTTCATGATCACTTCAGGACTCCAGAAGGACCGCACATCACGTGAGCCTTCCCATGTTCACATCCACACCGTCACACAGTCATATATTGCCACGCCATCAGAAGTAAATGTCACTCTCATGTCACCGTGAAACACCAACTGTCACATGGGTCTCCGTTATCCCCAAAACACGGAACCGACTCTCCATTTTCCCCATTTTCCCTCAGGTGTTCCTGTGGTTTCGCTGGAGTCTGCAGAAAGACCAAACTATTTCCTGGCTGTGTCGGGGCGCAGTCGACTTCAATTGGAGCTCTGGAAACGAGGGGGGGAGTTTAGTCGGAGGGCAACTTTTATCCAGCACCAGGGTCTGTTCGTGCCAGGCCACTCCTCATTTGAACTTGCTAGCCAGCCAGGAGTCTTCCTGACACTGACGCGCACAGCCGCACAAGCCCAGAGATACGACAACACAGAGGTCTTCAAATCCAGTAGTAGCTTCACGCTAGAGGGTCAGAAATGCACACACGCACACACACACATGAATACAAACACATACAGACTCACACATTAAGTTGAGATGTGTTTTTTTCCTCTGCCAGAGAGCCGTTTTACCATCCCATACCGTATGATATGCGAGTGGCGCTACCAGGCCTGTGCAAGCCCTTGTGTTCACACCTGCAGTGACCCCGATGCCACACGCTGTCACTTCCTGCCCCCGTAAGATGCTGAGACAATTACGACCACCCTTAATAGACACCCCAAAACTCCTACACTTGTGTGTGTACACACACACACACACACACACACATATATATATATACACACACATGTATTGTATTCATGAGCTGTTACATGTGTTACAGTGTGGAGGGTTGCTTTCCACGTTGTCCCAAGAACATGGTCCTGGATGAAGTCACCAGTAGATGTGTCTACATAGAGGACTGTGAGTATATGAGTTCTGGTGTCCCAAAGATCCCATGTAGATTAGGGATACATTTTAAATAACTACTTCTACCTGACAAGTCCACAGTAGTTTTCCAGTCATCCCATGAATAAACTGATTTCCTGAGTAATCCTGTTGATGTTTGCCTCTTCCAGGCGTGTCGCTTCCTCCGACCCCGACCCCTTTTGCATTTGTAACTCGATCTAATAGAACCACCACGGCACCAACAACTACAACTACGACTCCAGTCCAAACAACTAGCACCACCACAAGGTCCATGACAACTATAACCGCCACTGCAACCACCAAAAGAGTGACAGCCACCACTACGAGGCCCATCGCAACCACAACCTCTACCAGTACTCCTACCACTCCCAGTACAATTTCTGCTCCAGGGCAGATCACCCAATCTACATCCATGTCTTCTCTTTCCCCTTCTCCTTATACCCCATCTGTATCCCCCTCACTTGCTTTCTCCACCACCAAAGAGACAACCACTCTCAGGACACCTGAAATGACTCCCACCCAAACCACGACAATAACCACAGTGGTCCCTAGCTCACTAACCACAGTAGCCTCTTCCACCACCTCAGAAGCAGCTATTGTCCCCTCCTCAACCGTTCCTCTGTCCTCACCCAGTCCCACCACAACATCTGCACCCACTATGACCATCTCTACCACTGATACCACACCTCCATCAACAACCGCCTTGACCCCAGCACCTACATCCCCCACAACCTCCACCCAACCACCCCACACTGGCTCCGGCATGACCCCATCTGCCACCACAACTGTCAGTACCATACCCACTCAAACTCCTGCCCCAGCCACCACAACTACTCCTCAGCCACCACCAACTGACATGACAATTACCATGGTAACCAGCCTAACTGACTCCTCAACAACTATGTTGTCAGCTACAATAGCGCCTCCTGAGACTACCACTGAGCTGGCCATGGAAGGAGCCACAAGCCCCGAGACCTCTCCTACTACAGAAGAAGCATCAACCCCTGCTCCATTCCTGTTACCCACAAGCCCCTGTAGAGTAAGTCGTGCAGATGTGAGAGAACAAGTCCAAAGGCACATCTATACAGGGACCTACGTATTTTTACATTAATTCATTCATAACCCCTGGCCTTTAACTCTAGTCCAGGGTTGTGGATTGGCTGGGGCCTATCACGTTAAGCACCAAGCTCAGATGGCAGAGTGTTGGTACATTGCAGGACACACTCTTGTTCACACTTTATTGAGACACATGCAGTTCACACGAAAACATCTGGGTGATAAATCAGTGCGTCCTGGCTGAGACTCCGACCAAAACTTCCCCCAGAATTCCTGAGGCGATAACATAGGAATGTGTTGAAATATTGGGTCAGCGAATCTGGTGTCTTATGACTGCAGCACCGTGTATGATATACCTGTCTGTGTGTTGACTGATAGTTACCTTTTGTTGTGCATCAATGATCAGTGCTATGTATGCCTTTTTTCCACAGCCCCCGTACTCTTACCGTATAGATGAATGCGCAGAACTCATCTGTTTCAATGGAGAGCTGCTTCTCCACAACTCCTCCCTGCACTGTCACTTCAACACAACTCAGCCTCAATGTAGCCTGCTGGGCCTGCCCATCCTCATCAACACAGACCCATGCTGCCCACAGTGGCAGTGCCCCTGTGAGTATTAACATGGTTTTACAGCTCAGATGCAGTAGTATATTAATGTTCAGATCTTGTCAACCTCAGAAGCAGTTTTGTGGACAAATTCTCTTGAGGTAGCTGGATATACACAGCACGGTGGAGCAGTGCCTAGTGCTGTTGCCTCACAACAAGAAGGCCCTGAGTTCTAATCCCACCCAGGTCCTTTCTGTGTGGAGTTTTCATGTTTTCTCCATGTCTGTGTGGGTTTCCTCTGGGTGGTCCAGTTTCTTCCCACCATCAAAAAGACATGCATGTTACGGTTAATACCCCTTCCTGTGCCCCTGAGCAAGGCACTAACAAAAAGAACTGGAGTTAGTCCCTGGGTGCTACAGATGTTCTCTGCTCCTATACAATAGGATGGGTTAAGTGTCAAGAACTAATTTACAGCAGCAGACATGATGACATGATGTGGCAGACTGTCTTAGTGTTGTTTGAGGCAGGCTGAGCTATGATGCATAGTACATGAACACTTTTCAGATGGCTTCACTTAGTTGGTGGTCCAACAGACGTGACTATGAGATGGTTTATTTCCCCTCTGTAACTGTTACCGTCAGGTCGCTGCTCTGTGATGTCGGACCTGCGCGTGATCACGTTTGACGGTAACAATGTGGCCCTGTATGACAACGGCTCCTACATTTTGGTCCACCTGCCCATAGAAATAATTATCGGTACAGTGGAGAAATGTCCCACAAGCCAGGTAACATAAGAAGGGATTGGAATGAGGGCTCGGGTCAATGCTTATTTATGTGTACATGTTGCTGTTTGATGCTTTCAGTAAATCTTCTTCTTTTGTCTCTCTTAGAGTGTAAACTCAATCAGACGACCTGTGAGTAGCATCTTCTTGGTGGTTTATTCATCTCACAGTTTTTTTGGTTGCTTCTTGTTTTCATAAAAATTGTTGCCTTTCTTGTTCTGTTTCCTCTCCCAGAGTCCTACAGGTGGTACCTCTGGACTGTGTTTTAAGAAACTGAACATCACTACCTCCTCCTACCGAATCCTCATCAATCGACTGGACCGCAAGGTGACCTCCTTTACCCTTCTCTACCTGTTTTGCAGTCCAGGACCCCATCTCATATATTCTATGTCCATTTCTAGCTCCCTGGCTATCTTTCTGTCTGCCTGCCTGCCTGTTTGTCTGTCCTCAGGTTTCGGTGAACTACAGAGCTGCCAGGCTCCCGTTCTCCCATCAGTCTTTATATGTGGATGATACAGGCAGCATGTACTTGATCCATACACCTGGGGGGATCAGTATTCAGTGGTATCATAGTACTGGCATCATGGTGCTTGTGTACACCAGTCACAGTAACATATCTACACATACAAGAGGCCTATGTGGTGAGTGCAAACAGACACACACACACATATTGATATTTGTCATGTAAAATTCCAAATATGATATTGTGTACGATGCCCCTCAGGTCCACCCCCTTTTTACCAATATTTTCAACGAGACTACCATGAGATATACCAATGGTATATCCACATCCAACTGCACTCTCAAGAAGTGGAGACATGTCAATTTTTTACAGCTTTTTGTGAGACGGATAAAGGAATATGTTATCTTATCTTGTTTTGATTGAATATTTAAAAGATTAGGATCAATTCACAGACTTGTGATAGGCTTTCACTACAGCAATCTAAACTAAAGGACACAATAGCAAATATGTTGTTTATGTAGGCTGGAGGGCTATGTCCTGCAGCTATGGAATGACTGATAGAGGTCATGTGCTAATGCTTGTTCGATAAATGATCACTACACAAGCTTATATTTGCAAGATTCAAAACTAATTGAGTGTAAATAAAGTGAGTATTTTATCTATTAAATCTCACTATCAATGGAGATGACTGAAAAAATCGAATCATGTATCAATTATACATATGTGTATATCATATACATATATATACCCACAAACACTAAAACACACACACACACACACACACACACACACACACACACATACACACACACACACACACATGTAGGTAGGTATTCATAGGATTTCAATATAGTATTTAAAAAGAAAAAACCTTGCAACCCCTCCATGTCAGGCTGTTGTGATGGGAACCCAGCTGATGACTTGAAGCTGCCCAATGGCACAGTAGTCAGGGAAGTTGGGGACATGGTGCTTTTCCTGCAAGCCTGGAGAGTTCAGACGTCTGATGAGGCTGAGCATATGCGCAGGGTCGGAGACAACTGCACCACTGGAGACTGCTCCACATGCCTCTCCATGTTGCATCAGAGAACATTCACCCCCTGCCACAGCAAGGTATATACATACATGTGCACACACACACACACACACATTCTATATTCTATATTTTTGCATTGGAGCAGGGGGTAGAAAAAAGAGGCTGTGTTTGTGTGTGTGTGTGTGTGTGTGTGTGTGTGTGTGTGTGTGTCTGTGCGCGCATGGTTGGGCATGGTTGAAGGTATCACCAGATCATTTCTGTGACATCATGTGGGTTGGGGACCTCCATTACAAGGACCACCAGTGTGATTTCCTGGCAGCGTATGTGGCGGTCTGCTACACACACCAAGTCTGCATCAACTGGAGAAGACACAACTTCTGCCGTAAGGAGAAGACAGGCATACACAGAGAGAGCATATGCGAGTGCACGCACACACATAAAGATAGAGAGAATACATGTCTGGTCAAACATACCCCTAGATGTTTTCACCCATCCTGTTTGCTCACACGTTGCTAAGAGCCTGTCACTTTGCAGCATTGCGTTGTCCCCCGGAGAAGGAGTACAAGCCGTGTGTGAGCACCTGTGCTAGCCGCACCTGTCAAAACAGAGAGTACTATGAGGAGACCACCTGCTCCTATATCCGAGAGGAGTGTGTGTGCCGCAGTGGAACCATCCTGCATCGCGCTGACTCACCCTACTGTGTGACCGAGGATCGTTGTGGTGTGTCGCTTTTGATTGTGCTCTATCTCCTTATGTCCTTGGTAGTGTTAGAACAGCAAAGGTCTTTTTGAATGCCAGAATGTTTACTTATGTGTTGCTCTTTTTTTGCGGTGTGTGTGTGTGTGTGTGTGTCTAGTGTGCACAGACAATGAAGGTAACCCCCGGGCCCCTGGCGAAGTGTGGAATGGTTCCATTCATAGCTGCTGCCTGTACCAGTGTATGGAGAATGGCTCTGTAGTAGCCGTGGAGCCAGACTGCAGCTCCAGCCCTATCCCTCTGTGTGAGAGGGAGGGAGAGTACATCCTGGATATTTTGGAAGAAGGAGCTTGCTGCCCTAAGAAGATCTGTGGTAACTTTCTTAAGAACTCAAACCTCACAAACCGTCTTCACCCTAAACAACCAAAACAATTACACTAAACTGTTAGATGTTAAGAGGATATACCATTTTACTCTCACCTTTCCAAAAAAAATATGTATATCAAGTGTCCTCAAGCAAAACAATGCCCTGACCACCTGACTCCCTGTAAGTCAATGGATGATAGACATTTGATGAAGACCGACACTGCAAACCTGTTCTACTCTTAGTATTATCAGCGCAGGAATACTATTATTGAATCTCAATGGGCTATAACATGGAAGGGTACATATCACCATCTGATTTCGCTGAATAGTCCTCTTTTCTCTAATGGAAGGTGTGACAGTGAAATCACCTGGAGTTGGGTTGGAATGAAAATCTGCATACACATGGCCCCTCTATGGTAAATGATGGAGGACTGCTACTTTAAAGTCCCCCTCTCTATCTCTTTCTGTGTGTATGTGTGTGTCTCTGTCTGTCCATGTCAGAGTGCAACATGACCATATGTGACAGCGAGGCTCCACCGTGCGATAACAGTAGCCGGCTGGTGATCGGTTACAGTGCTCTGTCCTGCTGCCCCGAGTACAGATGTGGTGAATAATTCTGTATTTTCTACTCCTCACAGTAAATTCAAGTTACATCAGTTTTGGATCATCTGGAGGTCCATCCATTTATGCTCATTAAGTTCTGCATTTTGGTCAACCCTCCCCAGAGTGCGACCCCATGGCGTGTCCCCCAGTATCTGTCCCAGACTGCAGAAAAGATCAGTTCCTGGTGGAGGTCAGAGAGGATAAATCCTGCTGCTACTCTTACCTGTGTGGTGTGTTTCTTTGTCTTATAATAGGGGGACTTTGGATCGATATCACCATATCTGTCATGGGCCTTTCTTAGTTGTCCCTCAATTACAGAAGCAAACCACTAAGTCTGATTTTGTGGGTCTTGTCTGTGCAGTCTGCGAGTCGTGTGTGCAGCCTGTCCCAACCTGCTCACATGGAGAAATCCTGGCTGTGGATGTAAACACCACCAACAGCTGCTGTCCACAGTACCATTGTGGTAGATAAAACACAGGTTTTGTGTGTGAGAGAGAGTAAAACTATGTGTAACTGTGTGTATCTCTGTGTGACTGTATGTAACTGTCTGTACTTTGGTCTATATGTGTCTTTCTGTGTTTGCACATTCCTTTATACACTCTATGATAAAGTCCATTACACATTCTTTTCATTTGCAGTGTGTGATGTTGGCCTTTGTCCTGATTCATCCATGAGCTGCGCACCTGGTCTCTCACGGGTTCAGACCACTGTTCCTGGATATTGCTGCCCAGAGCATCATTGTGGTACACACACAAACACACACTTTCAATGTCTTGCTCAAGGACATTACAGAAAGCATGTTGGAAATTTATTTGAGCAAGACACTGAACCCCTAGCTCCTCCTGGGTGCTTCAGCTGCCCGCCGTTCCTATACAATAGAATGGGTTGAAAGCTAAAAACGGATATCATTGTAAGAATATAATGACCAAATAAAGGGACTTTCCTTTCAACTCTCAGTTGCTGATATGCTCAAAAACTTTTTATTGCATGTCTTTCTGATATTCTCTTTATTTATCTCAGAATGCCAATGTGAGGACAGCATTATCCCCATCTGTCATGTGGTAAGTCAGGAAAAGAAAGCTACTCCTGAACTCGCCCGTTAAGCTTTTTTGTGTGAGAGAGACACGTAAGATCAGTTAACAACTGTTTGTTATCAGGGGGAGGTACTGATGGATGTCCCAGACAGCAGCAGCAGTTGTGGTTGCCTTCGCCACACTTGCCGTAAGTGCATCCTCCACCACCACCACCTCCCACACACAAAAGAAGACATGCATACATGAAAAGCTGTGCCTGATGATACATGCCATGTATCCCTCTGATCAACACTAGAAGGTTAATTTCAATATCATCTTAAAGTGTTTGATTAGGAATCTATTTCTGTGTTTGTCTGTATGTGTGTGTAGAGAAGGCAGAGGTGTGTGTCTTCCAAGGGGTCACAGTGCTGAGCCCAGGCCAGTCCCTAGTTCAGTACCTAGAGGGTGAGCTGTGTTACAATGTCCACTGTCTGCAGCACAGAGACCCTCTCACTGGTTTCTATGCCATGGACATCTCATCTATTAACTGCTCACAGAAGTGCGGGCTGGTATGTACCTACCATAAGGTGATGGAACAGAGACAAGGAGTTGCTGATGTCACATTTCAGCTACCCAAAATATTCCATTTACACCTTCTTTTCTTCTCCCTCTCCATCTTTCTAGCACCAGATTTATGTGGCGTCCACTGACCCTCAGGTGTGCTGTGGTTCCTGCAAAAACATCTCCTGTACTTTCACCAGTGACAACGGGACTGCAGAGCTCTTCACCGTAAAATGGAAAACATCTAAATCTATGAGTTCTTTGCCTTTTTTTTCAGATGGATGTCAAATTCCAACTGTTTGTTTGTGTGTATGTCTGTCTCTGTAGGCGGGGAGTTCCTGGGTGGATAACTGTACACGTTATGACTGTGTGGAGACTACTGTTGGAGCAGTGGTCCTGGCCTCTGGAGTGATCTGTCCACCATTCAATGACACAGAATGTATTCAGGTCCACACCTCTATTTATGTATCTGACAGCATGGTTGAGTTCTCCTTGTTTGCATTAACAAACTCACTAATTTGACCAGTTTGCTAGCAGTGTGCTTTTTACGTGTGTGAAAGAGCCAATGGAATTCGCTTGGCTATTGAACTGGTTATTGGGAGGTATTGCCTATTAACTGCGTGTTTAATCGTGTCATGCTGTTTGTCCCAGAATGGAGGAGTGGTTCAGAGCTATGTGGACGGCTGCTGCAGGACATGTGAGTCACTATAAAGGCTTAGATGCTTCCCATTAAATGCTTTGAACTGTCAATCAGAAGGGTGAGCGCTTTGTTGCCTGGCAGTGGATGGGCTTATTGGCTGAGTGGTTAGGGGTGTGGCCTGTTGTAGAGGGTGGAGTAAAAGTCTTTGGTTGGCCTAATCACCTTGTTTCCTAAAATCCCTTGCTTCACAGTTTATCCCTGGATCTTCCATTGACATGCTGGAGAACCATCATACCTCAGACACGAGTTGCACTTGGTGGGATGATATATTGAAATGATTTTCAAAATTATAATCTCAGTTGAAGGATGTAGAATAGTTGTATTTAGTGTTTGACACTTTAGCCAATATCTAACCAGTACAGATTCCATCAAGGTGATGATCTGCAGTTTCCTCATCAGATTTTTATCATAGAAAAAGATATTTGGGGAAATATGTTCCCAAATAGGGTGCAATATACAATTTAAATGCCTTAATATACATGGAAAATGGTTATTTTCTTTCTCTCTGGATTTTGCATTGCAGCCTCGGCAGCTTGCGTGCTTTTGCAGTGACTTCACAGTTTGGCCAATCGGGGCGCTCCATGGTGAGCATTTCACTCAATGAGAAAGTGAAATGGTTCAGGGTATAGGGTCTGCCCTGCTGAGCTGCTTTTTAGTAGAACATGAAATGACTAAACTGACTGCCCAGAGTAACTTCTTGAAAGAAGCGCAATCCCTATGCATGCCAGCTGCGCTGATTCTGTCCTGTTGTGTGTGCCTTAAAAACAGTGTTATAAGTCAAACGTAACCTAATGTGTTTTCCTGACGTTCTTTTAACCGGATGGCTGTGTTGCTGATGATGCTACCAGGTTCTGGAGTGGGTGTTTTACCATTTACCATAAATCCTGTAACCCCCACTGGTAGTACTAACTGTGACACAGGTACCACCACCTACCGCTTCTCCCATTCATCATGACTTATGCTCTTTCAAATCCAACCAACAGTTATTGAGTTAGTTACTGTTTACACTGTGTATGTGTGCAAGTGTATGTATGTGTATTTTTGCCTGTCTACCTGTACATTCCTTCTTAATCGGTGGACATGTAACTTTGCATAAATCTCCATTACATAATGTTTTTACCTTTGCTAGTGTTGGTCATCACATCAAGAAGAGAGGCTTGAACAGATGCTGTTATTTAATCAAATTGTGAGGCAGAAGCTCGATGGTAGCACATTGGCCTATTTAATAGATTCTGGCCAACTGAGTCAGAACACCATCTTACTACCCTCAAACATTCCTGTCCTCCAAGGCATCTCTTTGTCTAGCTTTGATTGGTTAAAAAAGTAAGGTCAAGTTTAGGTCAGCAACCAATAGGAGAGCCAGTCTCTGCCATGAGAACTGTGCCCCCAGTCACCCAGCTGTCAATCAAAGTGAGCCCCTACTGCTGAGCAACAAAGAGCCTTGCTCAATAGGCCTTTCACCATGTCTGAATGACAGGTCTCTGTGGCAAATGATCAAAGTAAGTGCATGTGTGTGATATGTTTGTGCATGCGTGGATGTGTGTATGTAAGGGTATTTGTACTTCATGTTTTTAGTATCTCAAAGTATGCTGGGTGAATGTGTTTACCTTTTATCAGTGCTCTTGTGAGGCTACTTTATGAATGATGATGATGATGAATGGAACTAGTTCTGAGAGTTACTCTGAATATATTGCTCTTCGTGGATACATATAGGCAAAGAAGATGGCAAGACGTGCAAGCGCGTGGCCATTCGCACCACTATAAGGAAAGACGACTGCAGGAGCAATGCACCGGTGAGAAGTAGAGATAAATGGGAATTAAGAGATATGAATGGGAATAGATTAGAGCTAATTTAAAGTTGAAAGGAGAAAGTAAAAGGTCACTTGGTGTGAATTGTATTGTCCCATTTTAAATAGTCGTCCTGAATTTTTGATCTCTCTACGGAAATGTACAGGTGATAGTGTATTCCTGTGATGGAAAATGCCCATCTGCCACAATATTCAACTTCAACATCAATACCCATGCAAGGTTCTGTAAGTGCTGCCGGGAGAGAGGACTCCAAATTCGCTCAGTCAGTCTGTACTGTTCACGCAATGCTACACTAGTGGACTACAACTTCCAAGAGCCTCTGGACTGTTCCTGCCAGTGGAACTAAAAGGGAAGTCCAGATAGATAAAGAGTTACAGCATTAGAAAGCAGGATTTGTACATCTGAAGTGGAGGGGGGGTTAAAGAGAGGCCATGGGTTATCAGGGTTATAAAAAACTTTTTGATAATCATGAAGTATAGCCATGCTCAATGTTGTGTGTTACTTGTGCACATTTTGCAGCAGTGAGTATGGGTCATTGTTGTAACTGGTCACCAGGCAAAGTTTAGATTTAAATTTTAATTAGTCGTCTGCACCTTATTCTCTCATATCTTTCACACTGGCTATGCCTACCAAGTCAGCTGCTTTATATTGATTCTAGGATGCCATTATCCCAGTATTCTAATGTATATGAACAATTTATAGCCTTTTGTTATAGCACTTATGGCCACTGCGGCTTTTTATATTCTCTATTACTTTCAAACAATGTATAATGTGTTTTTGTTATTCCTAGAGGATTAATGTAGCCTTTGTACAAACAAATATTTTGAGTAATGATTTCTTCTCTCAATAATGTTTTAATTACTAGTAAAATGTTCGATCAATATCTTCTTTGCTGTACTTGTATTTTTTAAATAGGATTGGAATATCCACCATGGTCTGTCCCTGTATTGTAGCATTCTTTGCTCTGCATTGATTACTGAAATGATTGTACAGCAGTGGCTACTTCGACTATGGAAGAATGCCAGAGACTGTCAGGAATGACCCGAAGTCTATTATATTCACCCTGGTCTTATTTCTTTGTTTTCTTTGATTTACAAATACACACTCACACACACTCACACACACACAAACTCCTGATGCAGCATCTTTAATGCTGACATATTTGTGTTTCATCTTGCAGAGGTTATTAACCATGTGGGAGTCATCTCTCAAAACAGAGACTCCCAGTGGAGCTGGGTCCTCTGTCTGCCGGTCATTTCTCCCTTCATTCTTTGCATTCCATATGTGCCACTGGTATGGCAAACCCTACTTCCAAACCATGCCACTTTTTCTGTGCTCACACATGCATGGACAAAACGGAAGAAAAAACTCAATTTTTAAATGTCTGGACACTTTACAATACCTTGATACTTAACATGTCTTGAAAAAAATCAGGGCTTAAATTTGATTTCACAATGGTATTGCTTTTAACTTCAAATTAGATTTACTAATTCATCAGACACTCAAAGTTATAAGGAAGTTATCAGAAAAAAATGAGTAATACCAACTGGAATCATAAAATGCTTCACAGTTGCAACTAAGTATGTACATCACGTGCTTAACATAGCATTAGTATTAGTGTGCTTAAGTGAACTAATAAGTGGTGAACAGGACAACTGAGGTATAAAGTGGATTGACATTGCCACATATCAGAATAATGACAGATTATAGAGTGAACCGTCTTCTGTCATAGTAGTCCCATATTTTATCTCATTTGTCCTTTAGTATTCTCTCCACTCCTGCCATGGAGTGGCTGTGGCCAGGTTGCCATGGTGACCTGCTCTTATCCCAACAAAGAGAGGGCGACCCAGCCAGAACAAATTGGATTGGACTGTTTCCGCGGTCTCTCTCTCTCTCTCTCTCTCTCTGTCTCTGTCTCTCTGTCTCTCCATTTAAGCCATAGGCTCCAGCCACAGGTGAAGGTGCCCCTCGGAGTCAAGCTCGGGGAGCGCGCTAAATTCAAAGTAGAGGTTCCTCTCATTCTCCGTCTGGGGACTGGTAGACAAAAAAATATAATTTAATTTACAGCCACTGTAAAAAAAAACCACAAAGGTTGGTTGGGATATTACGTGAACATTAGTGAACATTTTTATTTATTTTTCAAAGTGACTTCAGACAAGCGGCTGCGGGACACTCGGGATTGTCACAAGTCAGTTCCCGGTGACGCTGGTTTGGTGATTGTCCTTTAGCTCAGGTCAAATAACACAGCTATTGTTTGCAAATTCGCGCCCTTGCTTGGGACTAACTCGCAATTTTACGGTATATAACTGGTTTAAATCTGCGTCGTTGACCCCCATTCCTTATGGACGGAACAGCAAGACTGTGGTTGCTTTCGTGTGTGTGTCAGGTAAGCCCCCAAGTGGAAATTCACTCGTACGTAGCTTGTGTTTTTAGCATTAGCATAAATAAATATGTATCACATTTGCTTTTACCCTGAGGTTATCCCCTTTAGTGTACTGCAGGCTGCTGTCAAATTAGAGGCAAACATAGTCATCATAGTACTGACCTCATGTGACAGTTAGCCAAACAGCTTGTTTTTTTCTGTGTTAAGCAGTCTGTACAGTTTAAACACGGTTGTCTTACACCTGTTATCCCATGATCCTCAGGTGGCCAGGTTAACCTGTGTGCAGAGATCGGACCCCGTTGACTTTGAACTTATCTTTCGACATTTCCCCGTTGGTCAAATTGCGGAGGATTACGCAGTCACCTGTAGGACTGCCAACAACCACATGGTAGAACACTGCACATAGTCACTTAAAAGTAATCAAGAAGAGGAGCAGAATGGGTAGTTGGTTTAGTTTTTCCAAAGGTAAAGAGTTTGATTCGTTTATCTACAGAGTTCTCCATACCTAAGCAAGATGCTGAACCCTTAACTATCATCCTATCCTTTATACATAACCCATCCTATATACATTAGGATGGGTTAAATGCATTGGATAAATTGCATTGTAGGAATACAATGATAAAATAAAGTGGTATCCCTTTCCTCCTGGTTCATGAGATGATGGAGCCAGTTCAGATTGAAAATCACCCCATGGATCAATGCACTAGTTCTATAGAAAAATAATCTGCACAAACCATATTAGACATTCTTTTGAGACTTCACGTTCAAAGTAAAATATCTTCTCTTTATAAGTTAGATGCTTCACAAAAAAGAACAGGTATGGTAATTGGAAAATGACATCCTCGTGAATAGTGAGAGCCTTTTCCGTCATTGCAAGGAAATGGTGCTGTCTCTTGTTTGCTAATGAATATGATTATTGAGTAAAAAGATTCTATATATAGTGTGATTTATTTAATCTGACAGGTCACTTCTGAAAAATTGCTTTACATCCTTCAGGTGTCAGTGGATCATATTAGTCACTCAGTGTGCTCTCCTGAGTGCAAGGTGTCACTCCAGTTGATTGAGGATCCAGCAGGGTATGACATCACATTGAAAGCCAAAAGACGCGATACCACTATGGGCGAAAAGAGTTTTCATGTTGGTGAGTTGGACAATAAATAGATGTAATATCAATTTTGTGATAAGAACATATATATTGTCTAGGATTTTGGTTATCATGCTGTTGTGGTATATCAAACGTCATTCTCTAGTCTTATAAGGTGGATTACAGTAAAGAGACTTTTTTTCTGAATTTATTAGATTTTTTTAGCTGAGTGAAAGAAATAATTAATTGTTCTACCTGCTTTGTCCTCATGTACATATTACAAATGATAATTTCTTAATAGTTTCTCATGTTTGGATATCTCAGCCATCCGCAAAATATTGTTGCATTATCGATATCACGGATGTCAGTTGAAAAAAAACCCATATGATTTTGTCAATATTATTCATTCTGGTGAAACATGCAAAGAGAAAATGACATGATTGATGACAATCACAGTTGAAATATGATATGTTAATAATTTATTGATCTCATATGTTTGTGTCCAGCCCCAGTCTCCCTATCCTCGTTTCGAGTTGACAGTACAATCACCACTGCTCTCCTAACATGGAATCTGCAAAGAGGACAGAGTCTGTCTGTATTGAGTCTATACAACACAGATACACTATCTCTCACACACACCTTCCATATAAACTCATCAGAGAGGGAGTCCCAATACATGGTGAAAGGTCTTCAGTCTGGCATGCGCTTCAAGGCCAAAATTCTGGTGACTACTTACCTAACACAACATAATGTGACCATAAGACAGAGGCTCACCATTGGGATGGAAACAGGTATTTAGATATTTACTTCTGAATACACACACACACCTCAACTCAGCCTACTGTCTGAGCCTATAGATTCAACATCTATCAGAAGCTGGGCATCAATGAGTTTGACTTACTGTGAAGTGACAACACTCTGTTTTATAATAGCTCAGTGCCCCTTTGGCTGGCTGGCCAACAGGAGAAGCTGCTACACTGTGAGCAGGACCGCCCTAGCCTGGGACGATGCTCAGCAAAACTGTGAGGACCAGGCATCAGGCAGTCACCTCGCTGACCTGAAAACCCAAGAAGATCTCAGTTTCATCTCCTCACACTTGGTTATCCAAAACACCCTGTTGCTGCTATGGACTGGACTTAATGATCAGCAGGTAGAATGACAACAGATAATGTTCCTTAAACTACCAATGATAAACTGAAAAGGTGTACAGCATGTACAATGTGCAGTAATGAGGAGATTTCAATGCATTTAGAGTTTGAGAGAACAGTAAGCGAAGATGTATGATAGCAATCACAGCTTGATTCTGGCCAGAACAGTGGGGTAACATAATAAGCAGAGACCACCATTCAACCAGAGGAACCAGGTTCAAACCTGGTAATAGCAGCTAGCATCATACTTGTTGAAATCCCATTGAATATGATATAGAATTTATGCCAGCGGTGCAAGAAAGAGTTTCCCTTTTGGGCATCAATCATGTAGCCCAGAAAAGTTTTTTCACTCCCACATTATGGACATTAGGTGATTCAAAATTAAAGTTGGATTTTACTCTCATTTATCAGATTAGTTAATTAGAACTTGTTCAATGATCAGTGGACATGATTTTTCCAGTAAATTGTTTTTTTTATTTCTGCAATTGTGACAAAGTATGTTAGTACATAAATAGAGGAGTGAAGTGCTTTTAATATCTCTCTTACTCTGACTAACCTAAATATGTCTCCTGATGCCCATGGCACTTTGTTTACTGTGTGTGTGTGGGGGGGGGCTCCACTTAGCATCAGTGGGCTTTTTTTGGGATTTGAGGTGCTTGAATTCAAGTTTAGATACAAAACAAGAAAAGCACCAAGGGAGCAATTACTCTTCAGGCAAGTGTGTTGATTTAATTAATATCTGTAGACTGTTTAGATTGTGTGTGTGTGTGTGTGTGCCCACATATGCTTCCAATTCACACAGGGTGATTTGATGCATTAGATTAGATTGAGTGCAGTAGTCAAAGGGAAGATGCATGCTTGCTTCATACTTCCCTGCTTTCTAACCTCTTGCTTACAGCTTGCTGCCCCTGGCTAGCCCTTGTGGTGAACAAGGAAGCAGCCCAGTGCATAAATCATCCCATGCCAGTACATAGTCTCTCCTTTACCAAGACCTCTGCCAGGCCTCCTCGTGGTCAAACAAGGTAACTGAGTGCCTTCAGCTGTTTGTGGCAAACCACTGCCCTGCTGCCTTATTTGAATTCTATTGAGACAAAGGTTTGAGGAAGGCACCCTGAGAGAAAAGCAGCATCTTGGCAGCACACAGTGGGCAGTTCTTCAATAGTCTGGAGTTTCTAACAGACTTCTGCTGTGATGATGGAAGACTGGTCCTCTTGGGTGTAAGCCCTTGTGACCAGGACCAACCTGTCATGGCAAAGACTGCTACTGAGGACCACACCCGCCATGGCTCTCTAAAAAACTCATCGTGTAGGTGTCCCCCTCTCAGCATTGATAAGGAGGGATGTCATCATCAGACTCGATGAACTACCAGGAACCAAGTTTGTGTGTGTGTGTGTGTGTGTGTGTGTGTGTTTGTGTTTGTTGTCAGTGAGAGTGTGTGTGTGTTGCCTGCTGGAGTGTGTGTCTGTGTGTGTGTATGAATTAGAGGTCAGCTAGTCAATTTGAACCATTTTCTTCCTTTTTTAATCGATTGGGCTCAGGCTGACACTGCCTTGTTTATATTCCCATATATGTGCAGAGCACACATAGGGTACTGTATGAAAAAGTATTATGTTGATTTAATTATGAATATATATATATACACATACACACACACGTGTATGCATGCATTACAGTTGAGTGTGTGCGTGCGTGCATGTATCAGAGAGAATGCGCATCAGAGAGACTTAAATTTGATATTGGTGTCAGTCTTGGGTCAGGGTCTGGCTAAAAATTGCAGACTTTGTCGGGCGGGGGTCAGGCTAGGGCTTGAACACCATGGCCCTGGGCCAGGCTAGGGATTGAGTTTTTGACTCATGCAGGGCTCTAATGTGAATACAAATGTGTGCATCCTCTCTCACTCAATAGGAGGAAGGCCAACCTCACTGGTCTGATGGCTCAGCCAATAACATGACCAACTCTGTGACATCATCTTTGCCAGCCAATGAGACTGACTGTTTTGCACTTCAGAAGAATGCCACTGGACCGGGACACTTTCTCACCCCTTTTTTCTGCAACATCCGCTTACCTTCCATCTGTCACTACCAGAGTAAATTACCAGTGCAAAAAAAACCTTATAACTCCACATCAGAACAACTATTTTACCCCAAATTTTATACACCTTCAAATAACTATGTTAACGATGCAGGTTGTAAAGATCAACCTGTTGTTTTTACTTTACCATTCTGTTCTCTAATTGTGACCCCTGGCCCCTAATTTGCTAATTTCAGATTAAACATCTTATTCAGTAATGGTTTTAATTTATTAGACGAATAAAACAAAATCCCTATATTTTGTGAGAATATCTTTTCTAAAACTCCTCTAACACCCCCTCTCTCTCTCTTTCTCTCTTTCACTCTCACTCGCCTCCACAGTTCCTTTAGTCCCTGCCTTGTTCTCCTTTTCCCTGATGCAGGTGACGGAACAAGAGGTGGAGCTTTCCTGGAGTGACCTGTCGCTGTTGAACTTATTTAACTGTTCTCACCTTGAGATCTTCCTCCAGTACCGAGAAGAGGTCAGGGAGAAGTTCAGCTTGAGAAATGAGGTTGGCAGGAAGAGTGGTCAGAAGCAAATTGATGAGGTCAGAGAGATGACACATTTCCCCAGCAGGGTTAACAGAATGGTCCGCATCCCAGTCTCTCTTTCCTCCAGAGGGGTGGCTGTGGCAGGTCTGTCTCCAGGAAGTGTCTATTCTTTCTCCCTTCGAGCCTCCCACTCAAATGGTTTGTCCTGGAGCCTGGGACAAACATGCACCGCATACACAAGTGAGTCTATTGACAGTCAACTACAGACAACAGACATACACAAAGGAAACAATGGTGTGTTGCTCGAATAAATAGCATTTATTTATAATTTATTATTTTACTTTCTGTATCTCACAGGACCTCTTTCGCCACAGAATATCACTCTAGATTCCATCACAGAAAGTGAGATAATTATTCATTGGCTACTCTCAAGCTCTAAGGATCAAATTTCATGGAGCTTTATGGTGCGCTGTATGGACATTTCTTCAGGCCAGGAGAGGATCACTGGAGTGGCAAACATCTCCAAGTCATCTGAGACTGATGGATTTCAGGCATACGTTGCTGTGATTGTAGGGCTGGAGTCATACAGGCAGTACAGGGTTAATGTTTACACGGTCACTGAGCAAGGAATTGAGAGCTGTGGACAAGTGTCTCTGACTGTACAAACTGGTAATACATAAATCTTTTCACAAACATGTACATTATGTTTATAAGTAAGCACTATACGTTTATTATTTCTATTTGTAAAAAGACATTTTTAGAATAAAAGTACCAAGGTGTACCTCCAGCAGTTCAAGCAGTGACCTCTACATACTTTATACATGCCACTGCTTCATTTTCAGAGAATTCTTGTAACTTCTTAATAGACCTTGAGGACCAGGATGGTGTTGTTTAGGATTAGGAAAATTTAATGCATGGCATGGCAGAAAATTAAACAAGCACTGCTGCCATTTTTATGGTAGGAAAGTCTATTATATTACTTGCCCGGTAAAACCCCATCTGTCTGGAAAACAAAATAACACTACATGTTTCCAAATGTCATGTCATTCCAATGCATTATCATCCCATTGTATATCAACTTAATTGACAAACTGTTGATAAAGTAAGTGCAAGTTTACTTTCCATCTCAGTACCAAGACACATTGGGTGGTTCAAATTTTGACCCTCCTGTAGTACTGGTAGGCACCTAGAGCTTTTTTACCTGGCACCAACATTTGTTTTCCTGTGATGCCGTGGCCTAATATGACATACATGTTAGGTAGTGATTAAATTTGGGTAAAAATTGAGTACATTGTTAGATCTTGTTACCTGCTGACACATTTTTGGGTGTCCTATATTGAGGTTTGGATGACATATGACACTGTGTGATAAGAATGGACTCTTGTTTTGTGTCTCCTGTAGCAGTGAGTGCCCCAAGTGGTCTGGTGGCACAGAGCAAGGCAAGAAACCTAACAGCTTGCTGGAACGATCCATCTAATGAACGTCCAGATGGTTATTATGTCATACTCCACTCACTCAACTATACCAAGCCAACTACATTTTGGATTAATGAATCCAGTCCAAGTGCACTCTGGGGCAATAAATCTGTGTGCATTGTTGTGAGTATGCTCATTCCAGGTCACACATACAAAGTAGGAGTGGTCTCAGTGATGGGTGAACACAAGAGTCAAGACTCCAATGTTGTATTTACCATGGGTAAGAAAAATTGGAAAATGGCCTCAATTAAGCCAATGTTTGTCATTTTAACAAAAAAAACTTTCCCTTTATGCACTCTCCATCTTTATGCATGTCTGTCTGTAGATCCCTGGGCAGTGCAGTTAGCAGTCCCTCTTTCGGTTGGCACAAATTCTGCTTTACTCTTCATCCAGCGACCGCATCTAGGTCTTGTTGATGGAGTGAAAGTGTGTGCGTGTCAGGAGGAGTGTGGGGAAGCCTGTGAGGGAGTATGCGATTGGCACTCTCTCCCTACTGGCACTCATACAGCCACCCTCAGCAACCTGAGTCCAGGGTTTGAGTATCAACTCAAGGTGTACAGCACCAGCCAAGAGCGGACAGGACCCCCATACTACACCCACCCCATTAGAACCAGTGAGTTGTACTTTCTTTATAGGCTCATGTACGCATGCCCTCATCCACTTGCATGTGCATGAAAGCCGCATGAATAAATGAACGATTATGATGGTCTACACTGTTGTATATCCTTAGAACAGATAGGCATCTTGGCATGAGGCTTTAATTTTCCAGAAACTAAACATAATCTTTTTGTTTATTTTGAGAATAGCTATGGAATATGATGGGTTTTCAATTGTAGGTCTAGGCCCTCCAACCAGTTTGAGGGAGGGTGTGGTGACAGATTCATCTGCGGAGTTGCTTTGGGCCGCAGCACCAGGACAGTCACACAACTATGAGGCCATCTGCTTCGACTGCTACCAATCACTCATGGTAACCAAAAATATAATTTAACGAGATTAATAATAATAGTAATAATAATGATAATGATAATAGTGTGACGGCTCAATTTTTAAAAAATGGTGCTAAGAAATAATTGAAATAAATAAATAGGAATTTTGCCATGTCCATCAAAGTGTTATAGAGTAAGGCATACAAGTTCAATCTCGACTGTTCTAAAGGGGCTGCTCAGCCACCAACCATTTGCAACATTTCTAGAGCATGATTATCTCCCATGTTAACAGGAGTACATTTATTACCCTCCATCCTAAAAAAGCTCCCATGGGCCCCTCAGTCTGTTTAATATGTCAACTATCTGTGGAGTTAATAAATTATTTGTCTTTCATGTGCATGCTGTGTTACAGGTGCAGAAGGTGTTCAGTCCCAGGGCAGTCTTTTTTCCTCTGATACCAGGAAAACTCTATCACTTTGCAGTACGAACAGAGAAAGAGTCCTTTACAGACAGTTCCCCTGTCACTATCAACATAACTGCAGGTAGACACACACAAACACACATATGCACAAAGCTACACACACACACCTCGTCTTTTCTCCTTTAGGTGCTATTTGTGATTTTTTCTGTGTGTCAGTACCTAGTCCAGTGGAGTTGTCAGTCCTGAATAAAACAACATCATCAGTAGCCATCAATTGGACAGTGGGGAGGGGATTCTTCAATGGATTCAGCGTGTCCATTAGATACAGAACCTCTACTCAACATGTGAACTTTTCTTCTGCAGAGCCCAGGTTGGTCATATTTACGTCATCCAGTCAGAACCATTCTTGTTGATCAGCTATGAGAAAGCTATGTTTAGCATTTACATTTAAAAACACTCATCATGTCTTGTTACCATGTTTATGACTGTCCTATAACACTGTGGCCACAGGGTCAAGATTACTGCTTTGTCTTTACTAATTTTTGATACTGTCTTAGCATACACATTACTTAAATGTGCTTGATGGAATGAGATGCGTGTGTTCACAGATCCCACACATTTAAAGGGCTTGTTCCTGGGAGTCAATACACCATTGAAATTATCAGTGCCAGTGGAGATAAGAGGAGTAAGCCTGCAACTTTGATCCTCAATACCAGTGAGTGATAGAGCTTAGCACATATCATGTACACAACCCAAAAAGTGGCCCTATGAAAGTTTTTTTTTAAGTTATCCCCTTTTTCGCACCCAAATTCCTTGAGTTGCCTATGGCTGGATCTGTCACTTTGATACCCCTCTAGAACATCAACAGGACGGAGTAAGCCGTAGCATGTGTCTCCCTCAAATCACGCGACGACTAGCCCTCACTATTTCACACATCACAGTCTCGCGGGGAAAGCACATGGCTTGGAGGATAACGAAGCGAGAATACTTTCCTTCCACTTAACCGTGAGCACCCAGACAACCCAGAGGGGGACACTAGCGAACCTAAAATCCTTTATCCAACCTAACCCTTATCCCCATGTGAGGCTTCGCCAATTATGCCCCACTGACTATGGACCTCCAGCTGTGGCTGGAAACGGCGGATTCGAACGCCCAACTGCATGACGCAGAGATGCGTTGAACAGCGCCTTAACCCCCTACGCCACCGCAGGCCCTGGGCCTACGCAAGTTTACCTACCACGCCTTTATATATTTATGTGGTTGAAAATGACAGTAACCAAAGAAAGTAATATTATGAGATATGTCCATTTTTTATAATTAGTCCCCATGTAGTGGGGGTGGACACAGACCTACATGGAGTGGATGCCCTTTCTAACTTTACACGGCAGGATCGAACCGATGATGTCTGGCTCATTATTTCCTAAAATGCATCACCTACCACCAAGCTACCATGGCCCAAAAGAGAATAATCTTACATTTAGCTAAAATCCATCTGTTAGAGTAAATTTGCCGGAGTTTAAAGTTCAAAGTTAAGCCATTAGCATAAATCACGGATGTATGTTTGGTGCTAATTTCCTTCTGAAAAACATTTGTCATATTTTTGGGGGAGGATAAAGACCTTTATTAAAAATGCTCTTTAATGGTAATGTTGCAAATTTAATACAATGTTATTATGAATAGTTTACAATAGTATATTATCACTGTGGGGAGGTCCTCACAGTTCATATCTCAGTACTCTACTCCCTCTTCTATCTCCCCCTACTGGATCAGAGTGTGCATTTTTAAGTAGGAAAATAATACCACTTCCCACTCTTATTCAAAATCTTACTCCTGTTGCAATCAGAACATTGTATTACCTGATGAATTGTATTTATGTCCAGTCCCAGAGGCACCTCAGGAAGTGATTCTTGCAGAGGAGGTTGTGACTTCTGTGTTTGTCAGCTGGAGACCCCCACCTGGACAGGCCAAAGGATACAAAGTACTATGGGACATGTGCATCCATTTTCTTCATCAGTAGTATAACAAACAGTTTGTCAGCATAGTTAACATCAATTGAGTTGCTAATTGAGAGTATACCATTTATTTACCTAAGTAGCTCCAGGAAGCCAAATTAATGGAATGCTTTTTTGTAGTATTTGTGTCAAACTCACATGTATACGCATGTATATGTACACACACACACACACTACTTATAATGTTTTTTCTCTCAGAGGAAGGAGTATATCTGGGTCAGATTTCACACTCATCTGTGGACTACTAACGAACACACTCATCTGTTATTTGCCTAGCAACCCACACCACAGCTTCAGTTACCAATCCTTTAAAGATGCATGACCTCCTCAGAGCCATAGCCAGGGAGAATGACCTAGCATTCTGTATTCACACTCAAAGAAACCCACACTAAGAAGGTCCATTTTATGTCACAAGTCTCCACATTGTCCCCATGTTGTGGACATGGACAAAGACTTACATGGAGCTTCAGGGATTCAGACCATACTCAAAGGGTCCTGGTTTTCAGATTAACAATTTATACAAATGTTATTGTTTTATTGATTTTTTTCCCTGACATCTATGAAGAATCAGAGCATGACTTATGCATGATGAATGCTTTCCTATTCTCCTCAGCTGGTGTATGGTCTGTCATTAGTAGACAGGAGATCATGGCATGAGATACTTGTCCAGGGTACCAGTTATGAGATCAAGGAACTGATACCAGGGTCTGACTATGGTATCGACATCCTTAGCATGCTAGGGGAAGACTCTAGCCAAGCAGTTCACAAAGATTTCAGCACACGTAAGACACACACACACACACACACACATACACTTGTAAACAGATAGGCCTTTGCAACACCAAAAGACACCACCTAATCATAAAACCTGCTATTTTTTGAGAAGTATTTGCATAAGCACATTTCCGCATGAAGACATTTCAGATAGTCATTGATTTAAAATATAGCTGAAATGTGTCCCTTAACTGTCTTTAATGTGTTTACAGGCCCAGCAGGAATATGTGCTCTCTATCTTCTCAGTGTTAACTCTTCCTCTTTCACTGTGAGTTGGGACAGTGCATTTGGCCAGTTCGACTTCCACAGGGTCATTGTGGCCAATGCTTCTGACACATATATACTCACCGTGCCCAAGGAAGAGCAGGTCTGTGTGGCTACGGGGCTGATGGATGGCTGCAGCTACAATGTTAGTGCTGAGAGAGTGAGAGGATTGCTGGCTGGGAGTGCTGCCTCTCTGACTGTAACTACAGGTAAAGGCGCCAACGCCGTCACTGCCCGATCATCTTGATCTGATTTCCTCTATCATATCACAGATAGAAACTTTCTCCACCTCTTCCTCTCTCCACCACTGTATTTCTCTCCTCTTCCCCCATGTCCTTTATGAGTGCCAACCCCTGTACAAGAAGTGTGTGTAGTGAATGTGTCTGCACATGCGTTCTCGCTGCGCTGGGAGCATTCAGAAGGCTGTGTGGATCAGTACCAAGTGAGCCTGCAGCCTAGCCAGGGAAAAGTCACTGTGCACCCTGTGCAGAATGGATACATTAAGGTAAATGCACATCTAGACCTTGAAGTCAATCTTTCACATTAAATATCCACTTTCAATTGCCATGAAGTTTTAGCTTGGGAGTCTGCATGATGGTGAGCTGTTAGCACTGTTGCCTTACATCGAGAAGGTCATGGGTTTGATTCCTGTCCCAGGTCCTTTCTATGTGGAATTTGCATGTTCTCATGTTGCCGTGGGTTTTCTCTGGGTGCTACAGTTTCTTCCCACCATTAATAAGACATACATGTTAGGGTTGATACTCTTGCCTGTGCCTCTGAGCAAGGCAACAGGAAAAAGAGCTGGAGTTGGTCCCTAGTCACTGCAGCTGCCCACTGTTCGTATACAATAGGATGGGTTAAATGTAGAGAACAAAATGTATTTTATGAATAATAATCCTTATTTTTCTTCTTAGCTTATTCATTATGGCATGGTTTGAAAAACAAGACTCTGACAGTGACAGTGTGTTCTCCATATCCCAATAGAGATTCGTGTATGTGCAGTTTATGGGGGACTCTGTGCTTCAGTAGCATTCACATTCACACATGCCATCAGCGAGATACCAGAAGCAGAGGAAGCAGGTGATCCGCTACTGTGGAAACCTTCATTTTTAGCTGAGTTATGACCCTGGGAATACACAGACATGCACACATGCTCACAAAAGGCATCTCCTCCCGTTTTATAAAATCCCTGCCCGTACCGGCTCTTCCCAGCTGCCAGGTGTCAGATACCCCCAAATGTAACTTTACACACAGTGGATGAGCACGCGCACACACACACTTACAGCACACCGTTGAGTAATAGATCTCATTATTTATTAGGCAGGCCTCATGAGCTCAACCCTGAATCATTCATTTGCTTAAGCAGCTCTCTCTAGAGAGAGAGCAAGAGAGTGAATAGAGGAAGAGAATTAGCTTTTTGCTAAAGAAAGGACCCAGTACACTGCCATTCTGTGACCCTCAGTGACTAACTACCAATCTTTGGAATATATCAAGTCTGGGATGAGCCATCACTGCAACAACTAAAAACTAACCTTCTGAACTAGATCACTAGACTACACGTTTTGGATTCACTTTTGTTCTTCTCTTTGGATTAATCTAGAAAACTGCTAACATATATGTACTAACACTGGATGCATCTCTGTTGGAAAGGCCTCGGTGACTCCGACCTGTTGTCTCTAACCAAAGCTAACCCTGCTATCCAGCATGGCCCTCTCACCCATCCTGCTCCTTATATTCTGCTGGGGACAGGCACAGGTAAGAGCTCTCTGGACTTAGAACAAGCATACCTGTGTACTTGGAACATAAGCAGGTATATGTACGGGTTTTCATAAATCCATACATACATACATCCTCTAACTAGCCCACTTTCCCAGATTTCATTTTCTAGAAAGGTAGAATTGTAGTCAAATAGGATGCAAAGATAGTTGGATATATCACTATGATCATTTTGTAGAATGCAGTAGCAGATGGATAAGGGGTCCGTTTTACATCAAAACATTTAAACATGGACACTCTAAACTGCAAGCGCTTCTGGCAGAAATGTTCAAATAGCTGTTAAATTCAGGAATATCTGTTTCAGATGTATAGACCGCGACCCGACAACAGATAAGCGGTTGACGATGGATGGATGGATGTTTCAGATAAAAAAATGTTGACTATGATTTTTGGTCTGATTTTAAGGGAATGCCTAGAATTCATATTGAGGGCATTCCTAAGTGCTATGAAGGGCTTGATTTCTATTTTACCTATAATGCTACAATTGAGATAATCTGTCAGGTGCAAATTAAAGTTTTGGCTTGTGTTTCCTGTATACGTATGTTTTTCTCTTTCTGTGTGTGTGTGTTTTCTCATCTGAATATTGTGACCTTGTGTTTGTTTCCCATCACCCAGGCTGATGTGGTCAGCGTGAGTCCAGGAACACAATACACTGTCACAGTCACCACAGCCTCCTCCACCAACATAAGTCCACCAGTCAGCCGCATAGTCAGCACCAACGAGACAGGTGAGACCTATAGACACACATATGCACAAACACAACAGCAGCAATTATACACACCTGCTTCTCCTTTGAACTGTGTGCAGTAAGCTGTGTGCTCAAGGGAATCATTGTGGTCTTCTAATACCAATGTGTGTTCTCTTGTGCCCTCTGCTGTTAAATTCAGTATCTGTTAATATCACACACACACAACTGCTGTACTAATACCCTTTTAGTAAAGCGTACCTATATGTTTGCTT
>OMLC01042001.1:0-25888 GCA_900302585.1 Regalecus glesne
ATATACATACATACATATACACACATACATATACACACATACATATACACACATACATATATATATATATATATATATATATATATATATATATATATATATATATATATATATATATATATGTGTGTATATATATATATATATATATATATATATATATATATATATATATACATACAGAGAGAGAGAGAGAGAGAGAGAGAGAGAGGATTATTTCCTGTATTTTACCTGAAGTGGTTATTTTCTCTGCTGACATCATCAAACAGATACAATCTCTTGTCTCCCCACACCCTGTGCTGTTGAACCTGTGCTGTTATGGACCACTAGGATATTCATCATTGTAAGCTCAGTTCTCTGCTGATGAATCTTCATCAGAGGACAAAAAAATAATTCACTAAATTGTTTTATGTGTGTGTGTGTATGTTCATCACATGAGTTTAGTTGGGATGGAGGTTGACGCCACCTTTGACAGTGGCAGTGAGGGTAAGTCACCAGTCACCCACATTTTATTGTGTTTTTTGAGTATGGGCGATACTGTTGGGGTCACATTCAGCTAAGTGTTAAGCTGTAAAGAAATTGGCATAAGTAGTTGTCTCTCTTTTGTTGGCCTCTTCAATCTCACCTCTTCTCTTCACACTTGTATGTGTCACTCGTGTTTCCACAGTGATTTTAGCAGTACATGAGGGTGTCAATGTGTCGTGTGTGTACTGTCTCTCATCCCGTGTATGTGCACATGTGCATATGTGTACATGCATGTGTGTGTCACAGATGAAGCCAGGAAAAGATCTAGAAATAGAAGGGCCAAAGCCTCCCCACGGAGAGCCAAACACGTCAGTGACGATGAGGAGGAGGAGGAGGAAGAGGAAGATGAGGATGAGAGACCAAGGAAGAGGGGGCGAAAGAAGAGAGCCAAGCCCCAGGAGAGCGATGAAGATGATGAAGACAACAGGAGCGTAAAAAGCAAAGGCTCGAAAGCTTTAAGCAAAAAGAAGAGGCCCACCAAGGAAGACAGCGACGAAGACAGCCAGGAGGAGCGAGGGAAGAGGAAAAACGCAGGGAAGCCAGCTAGCAAAAAGAAGAAAGAGGGGCAGAACAAGGAGAATAGAGATGGCAAAGGGAAGGGAGGAAAGGACAAAGGGAATGAAAAAGACAAGAAGAAAAAGACTGGAAGATTTAGCAGGTGCAGTATCCTCTGAGAGCTGAACCTCACCCGCCTGCACACGTCACACACCCTCACACACACATTCCAAAGCTGTGTGTCCCACACATCCATCCTCACCCCAGGCCGATTCTTGGTTCATGTGAAGCTACTTAACATAAATTAACAATATAAATCACTTCACTGAATTAACTTAACTCAAAACCTAACCACAACTTAACCTTTAATCTAAACTTAACCATTAACTAACCTGTATATCATTAATATTCACATACGGGCCCACCCACAGAAACTTCTGGGCCCCTGACAAGATCCAGGGGGAACACCCCCCCAAAAGAATCTGCTTTGCTGTTCAAATCAATGTATGCAAATGCTCTCTCTCTCCTTCTAGATATATATCTAAGTTGAGAGAGACTCAGTAATAGGGGATAGATACATGGGCATAGACACACACATGCACACACACATGCACACACACCATAAGGGAACTCTGACACAAACATAAGGTCGACAAAGAACTGCTACACTTAGACCATACATTTCTTAATAGAAAATGCAATTTCTTACCTTCAGCCTTAGTCTTTGCCTCTTACCTAGCCATCTTTCTTATCTTATTGGATGCAAAGTCCTTTATAATATCTTTAAAGTCCATTTCTTCAGCCAGTTCACATTCAATGGCAAGTATTGCCATTACTATTTCTTATATTTAGGATGCACATGATTATTGCTGACCTTCATGGGCATCCTTAGTGGCTGGGTCAAAGAGAGCTTTCCCCAAATCCCCCCTTATGGGTGGCCCTATCTGCATACCAGGGTAGTTGTCTACAATGAGGCCTATTGAACACCTATTGCATCTCATATGGCAACTTGCATGTCATACAGACAACACTTTTGTAGAAATTACATTATATGACACCACAGGATTTAAATGCATTGGAGATGATCTCAGTCCTCTTCTGTTACGCAACTTCTTTCACCACAGTCAGATGAATGAGCGAAGTAAACAGAGGGTTTGTTTAAATAAATGAAATAATAAATGGACTAGTTCTTATACAGCACTTTACAATGTCTACCATAGGGAAAGCAGCTCCAACTGCCCGGGTGGTTGTCTGAGACCTTGATTCGGCCTCTGTATCACCACCAGACCGTAGAGTTTGACAGCCTCTCTCTCTGTGACAGTTCCTCTTCCTCTTCCTTGGATGAAGACTCTCTGTCTGAGGGAGAGATGGCAGCCTTGAAAGAGGAAGTAGAGGAGAAGAAGAAACTGATCGCCACCCTAAGGAACAAACCCTGGCGAATGAAGAGGAGACTCAAACAGCTTAAGTAAAACATGACAGTAACAATGACTTGGCCAGCCTCTCTTCTCCACCCTCTGCTTCTAATCATCTATCATCATCACTACTCTACCTGCTTATTGGCCGCCATCACTCATGTCATGCACATGTGATGCTGTTCATATGTTATTAAAGTCCACTGCCCACTGCTGCTTTGCCTGTGTGATGTTCCTCTTTCTGAGTGATGTTCTTCTCTACAGAAGGTGAAAACGTCTTCATAGAAACTCAAGCTAGCTTTGTCTGACACTGAGAATTGACATTTTTGAGGACTTGGTTTCTAAGGCACCCTTGTCCCAAGATCATCTTGTCCCATTGCAAATCGAACCTGCCATGCTTCTGCAAAGATGGACTGGCCCCAGTGATGGGATTTTTAAAAAAGCTCTGATAATGCACCAGTCACTAAAAAAACCAAAGCAAAAGTACTGCAGTCCATTATATATAGATATATCAATATTTCTATACATCTATATATAATATATATTGCCTGGCAATCAGAAGATCACAGGTTAGATCCCAGCACCTACAGAGAAGTATGTTGAAGTGTCCTTGAGCAAGACACTGTTCCCCTAGCTGCTCTGCCTGACGAGGACCGAGATAGGCTGCAGTTCCCCCATGACCTGATTTTGGATAAATGGTTGACAATGGATGGATGGATTGCAGTTAGCCAGACTGAAGCTATAGTGAACACACCTGAAATCGCTCCTTATAAAGAAATTGCAGGCACCCATGCACCTTCAAAAAGGGCCTATTGACAGATAGATGATGCAATAAAATGTATTGTCTCTATGGGTTTTGGAATCACAAATAGAAAGCCTGAGTGAGTGGGTGGGACACTCAAAAAGTGTATTGTCTCCCTGTGATGTCAACCTTAAATAAGGGTTGATCAGGACTTCTCACACTATGCACACACACACACACACACACACACACACACACACACACACACACACACACAGTGCCACTAAGCAGTTGCCACTATACACACAATGGCTGCAGTTAATGCTGCTGGACATCTTCCCACTGTGTGAAGACAAGGTTTAAACAACAGTAAGATGTCACTGTCAGAGCCAAGGCCTGCATGTGTGTGTGTGTGTGTGTGTGTGGGTGTGTTGCTATATACATGTTACTGTAAGCACAGTTTCTAGGTAAGGAACGAGACAGGTGAGAGCCTTTGATTTATTCATGAGCTCGACACTGTTTAATGCATGCTGTCGTAGTTGACTGGCCTATTAGCTGCCAAGTCGGTCTGGTCAAAGCCCTTCCTGCAAGATATTTATTATCATTACACTCCTATCCGACACTGCTCAGGAGGCAGAGCAGGCTGTCTAGTACCCAGAGGGTTGCTGGTTTAAACCCTGGCTCCTTCAGAAACTATGTTGAAGTGTCCTTGAGTCCCTAACTGCTCCCATAAAATGAAATGGGCTAAATGCAGAGGGCAAATGTCATTATAATAAAGGGGCTTTGCTTTCCTATCCCTGAATGCGTCTTCTTCTTCTTTCCATGTTTGACTGCATCACCAACCACGTCAAAAGTTGAATTACTGCATTTATGTATTGGTTTTGTTCAGGTGAAGTATTTCATTGGAAATGGGTTTAGTGTGTGAATGACTTACCCATGCCAGGAGGATTGTCTCTGTTGATTCTATTGGAAACGTGTTTCTTCCCCCCTCATCTGTAAAAAAAAGAGATGCCCAGGAGTTTGTGGAGAAGTTTGAAGGAGCTCTAGGGAAAGGAAAAGGCAGAAAGCTCTACGCATACAAAGTTCTGATGACCAAGGTGACCTTCTCCTGACCCCGTGAACATTCACTATGTAACTTTTTTAGCCCTGTCCGCTTAAACATCAAACTATATCGGCATGTTATGGCGAGAATTCTGCGGGTGTTACCTATTTTTATCTGCTTTTTTTATCCCCCAGAAACTGATCAAACTTAAACGGGATTTTGAGAACTTCAAAACATCCTGCATACCCTGGGAGAGGAAGATAAAGGATGTGGAGAGTAGGTACCAACACCCACACAGCACAGACATTCGGAAACAACAGCCAATGCAGGACTGCAGTATTCCCTGGTCAACCTTAAATATGTAAATAGCTCAGAATTTGTCTGATCATCTACTTTCCTGACCTTCATGGAACATAGGTCACTTTGGGTCCTCTGTAGCCTCCTACTTCATTTTTCTGAGATGGATGTATGGCCTCAATCTTGTCCTGTTTGGCTTCATGTTTGGCCTTGTGGTGCTACCAGAGGTAGGGTGCATGTTAGGAATTGATATCTGGTGTCATTGTCAAGTCTGTCAATGTACATGCAGTCAGCTCTCCTCAGAGAATAGTGACCTTCCACTTCTTCATGTTCTCTTCTCCCTCCCTCGCTATAGGCTCTCATGGGTCTTCCATATGGCTCCATTCCCAGGAAGACGGTACCCAGATCAGAACAGGAGAAGGCCATGGACTTCTCTGTACTCTTTGAATTTGGTGTGAGGAATTTACTACCATTGTCTAAGCAAGACCTCAGTTTAATTATAATGCAATTTATACCAAACAGCCAAAACATTAAAACCACCTTAGGCCACTGCTAGCAGGGGATAGAATTAGCATGAAGGGCTGCACTTGCTGTCTAACTAACCATGTTTAGGTGGGTGGTACATGTTAAAATGACATCCACGTGAATGGCAGGACACAAGGTTTCCCATTGCCCAGAGCATCACACCGCATCCATTGGCTTACCTACTTCCTATAGTATATCCTGATACCATCCATGTCTTCCCTAGATAAATGACATCCAGCCACCCAGCCATCCAAATAATGTATATGATGATCACTAGTTTACTAGTTGTCCTTCCTTGGACCTGTTTTGGTACATATTGACTGCTGGATACCAGGAGCACCCCACAAGACCTGCTGTTTTGGAGATGCTCGGACCCAGCCCTCTAGCCCTCACAATATGGTTGTTGTCAAAGTTGCTCTGATCCTTAGGCTTGCCCATTCTTCCTACTTCCAATACATCAACTTCAACAACTGAATATTCACAGGCTGCCTGACATAGCCCGCCCCTCAACATGTGCCATTGTAACAAGACAATCAATGTTATTCAAGTCACCTCTCAGGGGTTTTAATGTTTTGGCTGATCGGTGTATATGGCCTCTACGTACAGCAATAGCACCTTTGTACATCATAAACAGTTTGGGATCTGATTCAGTTGTTGGTTACATAATGGTTTACCTATAGAAGGAGCAAAGCATCCTTCAGCTCTGTCAAATGCTTTAACTGTAATTATCCTCCAGCACTAGATTAAAACACAAAGCTACAAATATTCAGGCCTTTGGAAAGTGGCTTTGTGGCTCTGTGTGAACTTTCAGCACCAGTGTCAGATGTAACATTTTACCCTCTTAGTTCGCCTACTTTTTATATCTGAACATTACACGGACAAGTTGTGATGCAGTCAGCTTACCACATTGAAAGGGTGGCACAGTAGCCTCACAGCAAGAAGGTCCTGGGTTCGAATCCTATCCCAAGGCCTTACTGTGTAGAGTTCGCAGGTTCTCCCCGGGTGCTCTGGTATCCTCCTATCATCAAAAAGACATGCATGTTAGGGTTGATACTCCTGCCTGTGCTCCTGAGCAAAGTCATAACATAAAGAGCTGGAGTTGGTCCCGGGGCACTGCGGCTGATGACTGCTCCTATACAATAGGATGAGTTAGACACAGAGATCCCATGTCATTGCGTGTATGTAAAATAACATTTCTAAGTTTCCAAGATCAGACTCCTTCACAGATGCCACCGATGTGCTAGACAATATCCAAAGACCCAAAGTCAGTCTGTCCTTTACAACTCCATCTGAATGACTTACATCAGACCTTATAGTTGTTTTTTAAACCAGATTCTCTGGTTGACTAAGAAATGGATATTGTCATACACACATGCACTTCTTATCCCATTACAAACACATTATAATTGATTTGATGAGATCTAACATAGGTTCATCAAAATCATTCCTCTTGGAGATAGAGAAATATCTTTGCTCAGTAATCCAAGTCTTCAAAAAGTCCAGATAGTTTGAATCGGGTTATTTGAACATAGATTAGAAAATAAACAGGAGGATGTTCCAACATTCATTTGAATGACTTCTTCAGCTCTGAGTCTGACTCTGAAGAAGACTAGTGATGCTGTTGCTTATATCCCTATGTCTACCTCATCAATAGGGATACTGCAAGTATTCTTTTTTGTTCTATGGGTACTACAATGATGAGCGAACCATCGGACTGCTGCAGTTCAGACTCCCTCTATCTTACCTGCTGGTAGGCGTTGGGATCTTTGGATACAGCCTGATGGTTGTCATTAGAACGTAAGGCCCGAACACTTATAGGCAAATGGGTGCATGCATTGGGATAATACCTTTTTCCCATTCCCCATTCGGATTTCTTGGTCTTGGCTTGTGTGTGTGCTGTCCTCAGGATGGCTCGTAACTCGAATGAAGGAGGGGATGGTGCGGAGGAGGGAGAGTTCACCTTCAGCTGGAAGATGTTCACCAGCTGGGACTACCTGATAGGAAACCCTGAGACAGCAGACAATAAGTTTGCCTCCATTACCACCAGCTTCAAGGTGAGATGGTGTGTGTCATGTGTACATGTGTGTATTCTCCATTTGATTGTCACCTTGTCTTGGTGGAAGAAGCCTTGTGTGGCCCTGAGATCTTGAGAGCAATGCCATCTGGAGTGGCCCACCATGGACGAAATGCCACAGGATCCAGACCCAGTTCTGTTAAGGTCCATGTGGTGGCTGTCTGTGCACTAGTCTCCCTATGTTACATAAAGTCACACACAGGCATCCTTCATAAATGGAGATGACAGTCATCCTCACTCAATTGACTACCAATGATGATGATGATGGTGGTGGTGGTGTGTGTGTGTGTGTTTGTGTTCAGAATGAGGGCGACAGTCAATTTTTTAAAAATGCAACAAGACCTGAGGTTAGCATTTTAGCCTGCTAAACCAATGATACTCATATTCCACACACTACATTGATATACCGTTTCTGAAAAATGTTTTCTCACATCTAATTTCACACTAGCATGCAGCACAGGGATTTTGACATCGGTCGAGTTGTGAGAATGGCAATGAAAGTTTTGAAGAATCTTAAACCAAGCCATCACACACCGATTGCAGTAATGTGACTTTTACTTGCTCTAGGAATCCATTGTGGATGAACAAGAGAACCAGAAGGATGAGAATATCCACCTTCGTCGCTTCCTAAGGGTTCTGGCCAACTTCATCATACTGTGCAGCCTTGGGGGAAGTGGATATCTCATTTACTTTGTGGTGAAACGATCCCAAGACTTTGCTGAAAGGAATGAAAATGAGCTCTCCTGGTTTGAAAAGAATGAGGCAGGTTGAAATGTTTGACAGTAAATCCTCCTGGTTGGTATTTCCGGCACTTCTATGCATGCATACCCTGATCAATATCAGTCTTACTCCCTTTAATTTTCCCTTTGTTTTACTTGTAAAAATTCTGCCAGTCCATAGTTAGGAAAAATACACAATGAATAGATTTGAATTCAGATAGAGTTGAAGATGATGAATATGTTGGTGGGATAAGCAAGGATGCTCTTTGACAGGGTAGAGTTTCACTGCTTGTTGGAGTGAAGATCTTTAACAGCTCTCTGCTTTCACCTCCCAGGTAGAATTTGTGATGTCTCTGCTAGGCCTGGTGTGTCCCCCTCTGTTTGAGACCATTGCTGAGCTGGAGGAATATCACCCTCGCATTGCCCTCAAGTGGCAGCTGGGACGCATCTTCGCCCTATTCTTGGGAAACCTCTACACCTTTCTCTTTGCTCTGTTTGATGAAGTTAATGCAAAGGTAAGGGCAATGCCACATGTGTTTGCATGTATGCATATCAGCATCCAGGCTGGCCTCTCTTTCATACAGAGAAGTCAAATCTGGAGGTGTTTGGATCTTGAATATTAGCTTTGTGTGTACACCCTATCGTGTTTAGTCACATCTTACTTCTATCCTTCAGCTGGAGAGAGAGAAGTTGATTAAGAATACCACCATTTGGGCTTTGAATGAGTATTATGCCAACTACAGCTCCTTCTACAACACCACGGATGTGCCTCCACACAATGTTGACCCTGCTGACGCAATCCGAGGACCATGCTGGGAGACCGCAGTGGGAATAGTCAGTAGTCAAATTCTCCCAGTTGCTTTGTAATGGTTTTCATTCTCCTTCAGGTTCAGAAAACACTTCAGACCCAAACAGGCGGCATGCTCAGGCTCAGTTAGGTGGCTTATAATGTCATCCATTTTAAATGATCTAGCAACAGATCTTACTGTCACAGTAATTGGTTAACCAATTGTCATTCACTATTCATGACTTACCACCTGACGTGTTTTGCAGCTGTTTCTATAGGATATTTAGTTTCCAGAGTAGTGGCTTAAGTACAAATCCTATAAATGGATTGTGACTTTGGTATTCTTATACTAGACATGCTGTCATACCATAAGGCACATTTCCATGTATTTGAGCTAATTTATTGTGGTTGCTGCACTGTCTAGGAATTTGTGAAGCTGATTGTTTCGGACATCCAGGTGACCTACCTAACCATTCTGATCGGTGACTTCCTGCGTGCCGTCATTGTTCGTTTCCTCAACTACTGCTGGTGCTGGGACCTTGAGGCTGGATTTGTGAGTCTTCCATATGTGTTTGTGTGTGTGTATCCTTAGACAAAGTGTGCTCACCTGTGTGCAAGTGAGTTTATGTATGTCTCTACCTCTGTACCCATATATGAAAACATGTCAGTGGTAGAACATACAAATAGACTGTTACTCTACAATAATGTGCATGTGGGGGGCACAGTGGCTCTGTGGTTAGCGCGTTCGCTTTGGGAACTGACAAGCCAGAGGCAGCAGGTTTGAATCCACCATGGGGTGTCCAGGAAGGGCATCTGGCCTTAATCTCCTAAACTTCATCTAAGTCTGTGTCCACCCCCACAAAACAGGGATTAATTGTGACCGGTCAAAATCAGTCTATTCTACCTCATGATTACATATGCAAACCACTCATTGTAGGATAATTAACATGCATATAATGCACCATGAGGGAGTGAAGAGGTCAGTTTTACATGTCATAATTAATCGCCACGTGAGGGGGGTGAACACAGACTAAGATGGCGCTTGGGGTATTAAGACAGGACTGATGACCTGTGGCGGGTTTGAACTCACTGCCTCTGGTTCGTCAGTTCCTGATGCACGTGCACTGCTACCAAGCTACCGCAGCCCTCTAATCCACCAGCATGTATTTGTAGATTTATATTTGCCATCATGTCATCATAGCTTGCTGTTCTGCCATAACTAAATACAATGGAACTACATTGTAGTGTATGTTGGATCCAAGTCAACCCGATACCATACAATGACATCTGGCAAGCTATGCGATCCTACACATCGAGCGAAACTGAACACTAGGATAAGAACTTAATTACAGTAGTAGTGACAAGGTGCTAGAGGCTGGGGAAGCAATAAAGAGAGAAAAGACGGGCGAAAGACAGAGAGAAGAGAGGAGACGGAGCAGGCAAGATGAAAAGTGAGCTGGAGCGGGTTTTTATTCATCCAGTTTATACTAATAAGCTAATTGTGTTTGTAATTCCAGCCCTCGTATGGAGAGTTCGACATTAGTGGAAATGTGCTTGGGCTTGTCTTTAATCAAGGCATGATATGGTAAGCTCCTCTCTTTCTACCTTCAAACATATGTGGGAGAGCTATAAGGTGAAATGGGATGTAGCTTGAATAGCCAAAATACGACTTTATCAACGCTTATTTATACTGTATAATATCTGTTTATTGCCTAAACACCTCAGTTGGAGTCCTGTTAAAGGGAAGACAAGAATAATGAGATAACTGTGCGTACCTTGATCATAGTTCAGGAGGTAGAGTGGTCAGCTACTAATCAAAAGATTGGTGGTTTGATCCTCGGTTCCTTCAGAAAGGATGTCAAAGTGTCCTTGAGCAAGACACCGAACCCCAAACTGCTCGAGCCTTGTGATGGAGTGGTGACCTGTCCAGAGTTTTTCTCTGCCTTTCACTCAATGAGCGCTGGGATAAGCTCCAACATGGCCCTACAACCTGACTCTTTATAAATGGTTGACAAAGGACGGATGGATGGATTGATGGCTTAAGCTTCAAAATACCATCTGATAAACTGCCCTATAAGAGATTGTTCGATTGAAATCAGATACCACGGATTGAGAAAGCAAGCCACAAGTATCTGAAATTATTCAGATGATATCATTATTATAGTAAGTGACGCTATGTTTTACACGTTTCAGGAAGTTAACCAGTAGATTGTGTTACATGTTTGAAACAACTTACCTGATGTTGCTCTGACCATTATGCTCCAGGATGGGTGCGTTTTATGCACCGGGTCTGGTGGGTTTAAATGTGCTGCGTCTCCTGACCTCCATGTACTACCAATGCTGGGCAGTGATGAGCTGTAACGTGCCTCATGAGAGGGTCTTCAAGGCCTCACGCTCCAACAACTTCTACATGGGTCTGCTGCTGCTTGTCCTCTTCCTCAGCCTGCTTCCTGTGGTCTACACAATCATGACATTGTCCCCCTCCTTTGACTGTGGACCCTTCAGGTGGGTACCACCTATGAACAAAAGATGGCTACACAAATACACATGCAGACTGACACACTATTGCAATCCTAAAGAACATCTTAGAAAATGTCATCTTTGTGTAGAGGGGGTTACTCAAAGCATCCCTTATGAGCACTATTTGGTGTGTGCATACATTCTTTGTATGTTAAATGCTACATTTAAAGATACCTTACAACAGTGGAAATACTAAAACTAATTAATTTGTACAGCATCACGCATTGAATCTACACTTCTGTTCTCTTCCAGTGGCAAGGACAAGATGTATGATGTGGTCATGGAGACTATTGAGAAGGATCTACCAGGCTTTATAGGAAACATCTTTACATATGCTACCAACCCTGGACTCATTATGCCTGCTGTTCTTCTCATGGTGTAAGAACCAGTTTGAAATAGGTTCACTGTTTTGGCTTTGAAATGCTGTTGTTCTGCATCCCTGTAACCCAATCTGTTCAAGAGGACACAGCAGGAGTCAGTCCAGAGATGTTTTGCTTAAGTCCCAGTTAAGTACACCATTAAATGGGCATAGGGCATGTGCAAGCATTGAGAGTATGACTGTGATTCAGGTTTGATACACAAAGCAAGGAAATCTAAAACAGGTGATATCAAAATATGTAAGACTTATGTGTTTGTATCAAAAGGCTTGCTATCTACTACCTGAATGCTGTGTCAAAGGGATACCAACAAGCCAACATGGATCTCAAAAGGAAGATGCAGATGGTAAGTATGTCCTGCTGCAGTTGTCTTTTATGCTGTTTCACTCTTTTCTATTAGATGCTGTTCAGCTCAGCTTTTCTCTCCTCTGCCTTTGCCTGTCTTACACCGTTTTAGTCCCTTCTCATTTTCTCGATATATAATCAAACCAATAACTGGACATTGTAGGCTCGTGATGAGGAGAAGAACCGTCGGAACAACAAGGACAGCACCAACCAAGTGATGAAGGATTTGGAAGACCTGCTACCAAACAAGTCTGGGATACCACCACCTACCAAAGAGGAGCCACCATCCCCTGGTACACAGAAACACAGATAATTGTTTAACCAGTACCTGCTACTTTTTCTGCTGATCTCAGGGTTAACTGTCCTCACCTCTTTGTTGCTCCCTATCTCTGCCTGTAGACATCATAAGTGAGAAAGGTGGTAAGTCTCCTAAAATGAAGCCAGGTGCAGCAGCCAACGGAAAAGGAGTTAATCTGCAAAAGGATGTGTCACTGGCTGCCCCTAACCCCAGAAGTGCAGTGACTCGTGCCCCAGGATCTAGAGGAGGGGCCCCTGGAAACGGGAGGGGTCTGTCTCATGGGCTGGGGCGAGGCAGGGGTAGGGATGTGCCTCCTCCAAGACGATAGAAGTCATTACTTTTCCCCATGGATGGAAAACCAGATGATACAACACCTGAAGAGAAATGGCATTTAATAATGAAGTCATATTAATAAATAATGTCCCTTTGTATGACATGGTATGACATTGCATGTAGGGATTGTTTTCATATTTCAGTCAGTAGACAGAGAAAAAGAATAATGTGGCATCTATATTGAAGTTCAATTAAGGCTTTGTTTATTAAATATCTCAAACTTTGTCAGGAATGATCCCAAAGCAGCATGTTATTATATATTTATGATAAGCCGGTATATGATCACATTGTATTGATAAGGACATATGACTAAGAGTCATTGTATACTTATATTGATGATCTCTTTTATTGATTTCATCGGGAAATCACATGCAATGTAGATACTTTTGTAAAATGTCAATTTTCTTTTTGTAGCACAATTAATAAAATAAATCATAATATCTGTTATGTTTAACAGGCATCACGAGGTTATGTAAAATCACCATTTTGATTTTACAAGCCATGCTATCCCTAACAAGGTAAATGAACAACACCTCTGCTATAACACACACAGTAAACATCATGATTAAGAATGCTAACAGAACATAGGTAAGTGGATATATAAATGGAAGTTAACCCAGCTATATCAATATAAAGAGAAAAACATTTAGACAAAATAAAAATAAGGTTAAAAATGCTGTCGGAAAAGATGAGAAAAAAGCTATTTGTAAGCTTGGTTGGATTAATCTAAGAATGGAAAAAAGTCTCAGAAAAATCTGGGTGTATTATGATAATTACAAAACAAATTCATGGGGAATTTCCTCAGGACAACTTTCTCCTTTATATCTCAGTGTTATGAGTTCTTCTGTGAGATTTTAATGGTGACAGCCTTGACTTCAGTGTACTCCTGAAGAGCATACTCCCCCCTGAAATAAACACATGTCATCATTGGCTCAAGAAAATTGCTTCATGCATAATAAATGTCAAGTTGTAGATGTCTTTCCAAACTATATGAGCACCATCCATCAGTCAAACATCATTAACAGTGACACAACAGATGCAAACACATCAGTAATTAATCAGTTGACAGACTGACAACCAGATTAAATGGTTAACTCCTTAACACATGATCCAGTCAAGTGAAAACTCAGAAACTTACAGTTCCCTTCCATTTCCAGACATCTTGAAACCACCAAAGGGACATTGAGCACTCATAGCATTATAGCAATTCACCCTGGAGTAGAGAAACCAAGACATAATGATGTTACAATTTTTTCACTTTCACATTCACTTTCTGGTTCATGCTAGGTTAAACACAATCCTAAAACAAGAAAAAACGAATAATCTGGCTTATAGCAGGTCTTTTGGATGACCAACCATCAGCTCTCACAACCCCGGAGACCAGTTACAATAACTATACAAAAACTATACATTTAAACTTTACAACACTTCACCTCATGCAAACTAAAGGTTGGGGCCAGGGCTAGGGTTTAGGAACTTCATGAAGGAAAATGAAAGTTTAGATACAAGTGATCTTATTATTTGAGCGGAGTCACACTTTAGTTTTTCCTATGTGAAATGATCAAATATAACTGGGACTGTAGAAAATGTAGATTATAAATGTTATTTTGTCAGTATTCCTGATTTGAAAGTGGACATTAATGGTAATTATACATACCAGACCATGCCAGCTTGTAGTGCAGAGGAGACCGTGAGGGCCTTGTCAATGTCACTGGTGAAGACCCCTGCTGCCAGGCCATAGTGGGTGGCATTGGCTCTCTGGATAACTTCCGGTATACTGTGGAAACACATAATCTGCTGCACAGGACCAAAAATCTGAGGACAGTGACCAAAATAGTACAGGAGGGGTGTGGGGAAAAAAGGAGATTAACAAAACAGATATAAATGATCAATTTGCAATTACGCTACAAATGTACATGCACATTTGTGTATTTGTGAATGTGTGTATACCTCTTCCTTGGCAATACGCATATTATCTGTAACATTGGAGAAGACTGTGGGCTGGATGAAGAGTCCCTGCTGACCCCAAGCCAATCCCCCACACTCCAGCGTTGCTCCTTCCTCCTTACCACTCTCAATTAGCTCCATAATCTTGTCAAATTGCCTCTGGTCAATCTGGAGAAATAAAGATTCATAAAAGCTGAGGAACACAAGCTTATTTGTATAACCCAAAATCATAGTCTTCACATTCAGTGCAATATACGACACTTCCTATTCTACAATCTGAGAGCTCTGATTTAAATGTCAATGATTTTGATAACTTTACTGTCCAAACCTTCAAGGGGTTGGGGATGGTGTAAACAGGTGCACATGGGCTTGCTGGACTTATATTTGGTAATTTGGTGACCAGCTCAGTCCTCGCACAGTGTACCACAGTTGATATGTTCTATATATGTCGAGTTGGGGCAGGCTTCAACTTGGCCAAGCAAATCAGTTCCTTACATTACGATATGATAAAATGTACTTTGCTACTCCCTGTTCACCTGCCGTGCAGTACCTTGGGACCAACTCCAGTTCTTCGTGCCATGCCTTGGTCAGGGGCACAGATGGGAGTATTACATGCATGTCTTTTGATGGTGGGAGGAAACCGTAGGATCTTAACATAGATATTTTTTTCTAGTAGACAAAGACACAGTGTACTTCACACCGTAGTACGGTACCTGTGGTCCCTGGTCCACTCCTGGAAGCAAGGGGTTTCCTAGGACCTTGGAGCAAGCCTTTTCTACGCTGCGACGAACAAATTCCTCATAGATGGGTTCCTCCACAAACACCCTGGACCCAGCCAGACAGCACTGGCCCTGGTTAAAGAACAGACCACTGTGGGCCTGCTCCACTGCATACTCTACTGTAAGACACAGATGTTTTTAGATGTCAGTTTTATATTTGATATCTCCAGGATGTAAAGGATAAATCAGTATTTACCAAGACCAAACTGTGGCATACTTACTTCTGCTGATACACATGTATAGTCATGGCAGGAGGGTCATCAGCTGAATGAGCTACACCTGGGCCAGGGTGCTCTGCCCCATAATTATATCCCTTACTCTGTAGATGGAAATCTGCTTTTCCATGACAAGACATACTGACCACATGTGTTTTTGTGTTGCAAACTCTACACACTGTTTTATTGACATATGGTCTTTTAAATAAACTGCTCTTTGTAATCGATAACCCGTGTTATCTCCCTACCTCGTCAGTCTTTGAGCACACTGTGTGTGCATGTGTGTACCTTTGTGTGTCTCATGTAAGCCTTTGAGTTTTACGTTGGCTTGATAAATTGGTGGCTTGTATGTGGTACTTGATACTTTGGTTTGATCGAACGTAATGCTTGGTCCAAAACATTTCAGAACCACTGATAGGTGGAAGGACTAAATGTTTGAAGCTGTGGAAAAACTATGGAAAGCGTGACTTGGCACATGTAACTCTTAAAAAAAAAGAAAACCATCCTTTCAAGGCTAAATAATCCCTATAAAAGGGAGCTGGGTGAGTCACATACTAGAGTGAGAACTGAGGATGACATTCAGTGGAATGTTGAAATGTACTCATAATTTTGTTTTAAAGCTAAGTAAAGATGACCAGATTTAACTATATTGATCTCTAAAAAAAGGTACTCACAATCACAATCAGCAAAGACAATATTGGGATTCTTGCCACCCAATTCTAGTGTAACTCTTTTCAGGTTGGTATCACCTGCAGCCTTCTGAATGAGCTTTCCCACCTGGAAAACAACATAGTCGGACAGACATTTTTCAGTGAAAGAATTATGTCACAAGAAACTGTAATTACATATCTGTAAGAGACCAGTCCAGTTCTATAAGGCGTTGGTTCTCAATCTGGCCCTCAAGTAACCCACAGTACTGCTAGTTTTCTGTAAAGTATTTACACCCAGTACTTGCCTTGGGAGTTCCAGTCAACTGTATTTTATTATTATAGTTAAAAAAATTGGTACATTAGATTAGAATGTTTGTAGCATGTAAAGAATCCATTATGTTTAAAATGCCACCATATACACTATTTTCACTGAAAAATTAGGTACCATGGAGAAAATATGTTCAAGATACAGATGAGTTTCCAAATTTCTCAACCAAGAGGTCAAACACTCAAGTGACAGCAAACCACTAACCTCTCAAATTAGTTTTGTTAATTTTTTTAATTGGACATTGCTCATTTTGAATGTATACAAACGGCAATATATACCACAGAAAAACTAGTATCTCTTGAGTCTTTAGAGTGGGAACTATATATGTGTTGGCTGTGCCTATTGCACCCTTTTGCTTTAACTTTCACTAGTATATTAGAATTAAAAGGTATACTAAAAGTGTTTTAATGTTATAGTATGTCTGAAACAGTTCTGTAAGTATGCAGCATATAGGCTACCATTGGCATATAGTATGTATAAGAGTATTTGGAACCTTGTATAACAGGTGAATGTCATTAACTACAGGCATACATTGTAAAGTGCTTTGAGTGCTCACTAAACTAGAATAGTGCTATATAATAAGTCCATTTACTATTTACTTGCCAAAATAGATAACAACCAGTACTTTTGATATCTGAGGATTGGAATGAGAAGGTGCATACCAACTTAATAAAGACACCAAATAGACAACAGTTTATAATGGACTAGAATAGAAACACTGCTAACCTCAGTTGATCCAGTGAAGGCCACTTTATCAATGTCCATGTGGTGGGCTATGGCCTTGCCTGCTGTCTTACCATAACCTGGTACCACATTCACCACACCTGGAGGAAACCCAGCCTGAGCAAATCAAGAGGAAAAAGGAGGGACCAAAACTGCAACTGTAATTATTTTCTTTAAAATCAAGGTACAACTTGTCGCACCAGAGAAAAAGTCACACTCAGCAAAAAATATGTCATTGTGCGGAAAAAAAGTTTGCTTTGACATGTAGGTCACATCTATATGGTGGTACAGCAGGGATACCTGGGACAGGGTATTTTAATACCTGCATCCATCCAACCATTATGAGAGGCAATCCGTACTGTAGACTACAAGAAAGTGAGCAGATTTGCACTATTTTGTTTTCTGGCTATTTGCCCAGAACCCTATGGTATCTTATGGGTTTAGGCTGTTAAATAAACAGACGAATTGTTCCAAACGCTGTTCTGTATTGTTGAATAAAACAAGTTACCCTTCATTTAAGATACAAACTGTCTCTCTCTGTCCCTTCTCTCTCTCTCTCTCTCTCTCTCTCTCTCTCACACACACACACACACACACACACACACGCACGTACACACACACACCTATCATCCAAAACATTAAACCACTTACAGGTACTTGACTAAAATTATTGCATTTCAATGGAACCTGTCAGGTGGTGGAAAAGAAAAGAAAAAAACAACTTTATTTGTCATTGTCATTAGGGACAGCGGTGGTTCAGCACCAGAGTGTGTGTCTCAAAGTTGGGCATAGCAAGTTGGATCCCACCATGAGGCCTCAGGGGGGCATCTGGCATCTAGATTGAGGCATATAATGTATGATTTTGAGTGGTTGCTATTCTAGAAAAGTGCTATATAAAAATAAGACTATTTACCATAATATATACATATAGGAAAAGGTATTCTCTCAATTCAACCCATCCTATTGTAAAGGAGCAGTAAGCGGCTGCAGCACCAAGGACCAACTCCAAGAACAGTCAGTTCTTGAAGTTAACATGTTGAAAGCAGGAAAATGGGCAAGTGTAAGGATCTAAGTAGCTTTGACAAAATCGTGATGGCTGTAAAATGGATGAGAGCATCTCCAAAATGCCAGGTCTTATAGGATGTTTCTGGTATCCAGTGTTAAGTACCTATGAAAAGTGGCCCATTGAAGGACAGTCAGTGAACTGGCGACAGGGTTAAGGATACCCAAGGCTAAATGATGTGCATGGGGAGCAAAGGGCTGTGTAGCTGCCGCCTGGTCAGATTGCCCATGATGACCCGAAAGTACCTACAATGAGCACGTGAGGATCATAACTGGACCATGAAGAGATGGAAGAAGGTGACCTGATATGATGGATCATTTCTTTATTTCACATTATGTGGACAGCTGGGTGCATGTGCATCAGTGACCTGGGGAAGAGATGGCACTTGGATGCACTATGAGAAGGCAAGCCAACAGATTCAGTATGATGCCCTGGGTAATGTTCTGCTGGGAAACGTTTGGTCCGCTGATTCATGTGGATATTACTTTGACACATAACATCTACCTAAACATCATTGGAGACCAACTACACCCCTTCATGGCAACTGTATTCCCTGATGGCACTGGGATGATAATGTGCCCTGGCACGGCTGCAAAAATTGTTCAGGAATGGTTAGAAGAACATTATTGAGTTCAAGGTGTTACCTCGGCTTCCGAATTCCTCAGATCCCACAGATGCTTAATTGAGCATCTGTGGGATCTGAAGCGTCTGTGCTGGAAAAACAAGTCCAATACATAGGGGCCCCAATTCACAACTTACAGGACTTAAAGGATCAGCTGCCAATGTCTCCATGCCAGATATCAGAGGACACCTTCAGAGGTCTTGTAAAGTCCATTTCTCATTGGGTTAGAACTGTTTTTGTAGCATGAGGGAAACCCATACAATATTAGGTAGGTGGTTTTAATGTTCTGGATGATCAGCGTGTGTGTGTCTGCGTGTGCACACGCATGTAGGTACGCACATACACACACACACACTCACACACACACAGTGCACACACATACACACACACACACACACACACACACAAATACTCATTGGCATTGGTGCATTGTGTGTGTGTTTCAATAATTCCCCACCAGATACAATGTGCACATACCTCTTTGATGAGTGCTGCCATGTGCAGGGCTGTAAGGGGAGTCTGTTCAGCAGGTTTGATGACCACAGTGTTTCCACAACACAGAGCTGGAGCAATCTTCCATGCAAACATCATTACTGGGAAATTCCACTGCAGACCAAAATATATGGATATAAATGGGTTGCAACATAAATGAAAAAAGAACTTCAGCAGCATTAGGTCTCTAGAAAGTGTCCTTTACATCTGTCAAATGTGACAAATTAATTATTTTTTTCTATCACTGTAGATACATTTCCATGTACATGCTAGACAGGTTATTCTGAATGATCAGATTAAGGACAATGTTTGATTGGACCATTAGATGCTTCAAAATGTGACATGGAGTACGACCCATAGTAAAATAATTAGTTGATAAACCGGGATTACATGCATTTATTTAATTTTGATCAGGTTTAATTTGAGAGATCTATTTTACATGTTATGATTAGTCCCCATGTTGTGGAGATGGACACAGACTTAAATGGAGCTTGGGGGATTAAGGGCAGATGCCTTCCCTGATGCCCCATGGTGGGTTCGAACCTGCTGTCTGGCTTGTCAGTTCCTAAAAGAGTGCCCTCTACCACTGAGTTACCACAGCCCCCCAGTTTAGGCTATGTTATGCAGAGAATAATCAGACATCAAGATGTATTATTCATGCACGATTATTCATATTACTAGCTGCAAGCAGAAGATACTGTAATGTTCTGTTACATCACTTTTGAGTCAATTTAGTCAATGACTATTTGGAAACATGCGCACATTTATCAAAAAGGTATTTATTTTATTTTTTTAAACAATTAAATGAAAAAAAAAGATGCAGTCATGATCTTACTGAGTTTAGAGAATCATAATTAGGCATGGAAGTTAGGCTGCTATAGTTAGATTATTACATTCATAAGTGAAGGAGTATTTCAGTTTCGCATTAAATGCAAATAATCTATCTAGTTTTTACAGAAATATTTCTTCAACTCACAGGAATGATCTGTCCACAAACTCCAATGGGCTCATGCCGTGTGTAAGTGAAATAGTCCCCATCTGAAAAATATTTCTCCTTTTCTTTTTTGCAATGGAAACTTATACATATATTGCCAGTTACAGCTTGTAGCTTGGAGCTATAAACAGAAACTGTAAACTATGAAAGAACATGCTTTTTTTTAAAGTTTACATTGATTGTGATGTGTAACCTAAGTGTCTGCAACCTAAATTGATACCAAAATCAGACTTCTGAGGAAAAACAAAATGCTCACCAATGGGGATGGTTTTGCCATGGATTTTGTCTGCCCAACCACCATAATACCTCAAAGTTTTGATTGTTGCCATCAGATCTACAAAGAATGCCATGAGAAACACCTTCCCAGAGTCCAGAGCCTCGAGCGTCTGGAAATGTTAAACTTATGTTAATGTCAAATTGTCTCAGCACTTTATCATTGATATGTGAATCTATATAAGATGAATAAGAATACCTCTGGAGATTGTGTTTGTATGTGTTTGTGAGTGTGAGTGTGCATGCATAGGTGTGTACACATGTGTATGTCTGCCTACATATGTGCTTGAGTACATATTTTTGCAGGTTTCTCACCGCCAGCACCAATTGGTCTCTTTCTACTAAGTCAGCCAGTCTGCTTAGAAGGTGACCACGTGCTGAAGCGTCCATGCATCGCCATTGTGAACCCATTTGAAATGCTGCTCTTGCACTCCTCACTGCCTTGTCTACATCCTCCTGCAAGATGTTGGACCCAGTTGGTCACTTAACCACATAAATATTGGTACAAAAAAAGCCACACGCAAATGTACCTATAAGCTTCACATTAGCAGCCGCTAATGTTGGTAATGTGGTAAAATGTACACCAATCATTACAGAGTATACTTACGGTATCAGCCTCCTCTACCTCACACAGTAACTCCCCAGTAGTGGGATTATGCACAGCAATCTTTCTTCCACTACAGGACTCATGCCACTCGTTGTTGATAAACAGCTAGAATAGAAGAGGAAAGATAGATACCAACAGTGTAGATCACTGGGAAAATAATAAATTCTATGGTTATTCCTGGACTGAAAGCAGCTGAAAGATAAACCTCACTGCACAAAGCAATGTATTGTTTCTCTCTATTATTTGGCTAAATGAATAACAGGCTTCATATTTTCAGCTTACATTTTTCAAGGGGTCACTTTACCTGACCCAATTATTTTTATGAGATGCATCTGCATGTTGTAAAACAACTAGATTAAATGAGTAAATACTGATATCTACCTTTGACAGTTATATAACTGACCCAGTAAATACTTTTTATGTCACTGGGAACTTTCATGTTGTTAATGCATAGCTCCCATTCTTCTCCCTTCAGCAAGCTACTAATTACAGATCGACATGCAATATTTTCCTTTTTCCCCCTTGAACACAAGTAGTAAAAAAACTTCAACTCCTACATCACTGGTACACAGTCCCATAAAGAGGGTCACAAAGACAGGTTTCCAACAAGCTGAGGGGCCCAAATGTGGTCTGTATTCACTGATCCCAAGACCTAGCTTACCTTAGTGTATAGGATTGGTAGGTCGTGGACGGGCACAGGCAAGACCTGTGTCTCTGACCCACCTACATGCTGTGATCTGTGACTCTGGTTCCAATTTGGGCCTTGGTGATTGTGTCCATTTCCAGCTTGCTTCTGGTGGTTGCCTTTGGATTCTGAGCTCATGTTAAACTGCTTTTTCTCTGGGAAAGACAGAGAGAGAGAGCTGTGTCTGTTACCGTCGATGTACTAGAGTGTGCGTGCATGTGTGTAAATGAATGTGTTCTTCTGTGCCTGTTTTGAATTGTGTGCAAGTGTGACTTTGTGTTTACCCATTTTACGCATCCACTACACTGCATGCGTGTCTAGGCGCTTGATTGCATACGTGAAAATCTGGATCACTGGGTGAGAATAACTTTTTCTGTGTTTTGTCATAACCCTGTTCATAAGATGCCATTCCTCCCTTTGGGATACAAGGAATCTTTGCCAAATGAGATATTGGCATTGTCAGCAGAGTAACACTATTAGGTCAGGGGTTACGACTGGCACCATAAAGTCGGGCTGGCGGAGCTCTGTGGCTCTAAGCTCTGTACTGGACCGACCTCATTAGACAAGAGAGGATCTCAGGACAGCAGGACACCAGATCTGTGCAAAAGTGACTAGAGGTGTGCTTAATTTCATTTGATGAAAACAACCTACAAATCGATCAAAAAGGACTAAAACACCAAACAAACTCCAAACTGACTTTCCTTGCAAGACAAGAGAACGAAACATCCTTTTTGGCCATTTGTCTATTTCTCCAAAGCACTTGAGAACTAACCCTATGGTAGTGAAATTAACATCTCAATATTCTACCATTTTACATGGGTGAGCACCATGTTAGGTGAATAATATGGTGACAAGGCTCTGATTCTTTTTGCTGCAAGAATGGCGCCACAGAGGGAGCTCCATTGTTCTTGTTTTCAAGTGTTTGCTCTGGTAATAGAGCTTAAAACACTTTTATCCTATTTTAAAATATATTCATGAATTTTTTGCTGAACATGTTAGCAAAATGCTACCAAACCCCTCCAATCTGCACATTCCCTCTCACAGCCATTCCTAAAATGAGAACCAATATTTAAGAATTGTTACAGATCTAATGGACTCGTATTTTGAAATTGATTCCACATTCATACCTATGGGCTTCTGAATAGTTCTCAAGCACAAAACATACAGTTTTAGACATTACTTTTAATTCAGAACCGTTTTTATTTTGGTGTTGCTTAGCTTGGCTGTTATCATTTATTATCTATTTGTTGTATTAGTTTAACTCATTCAGTGTTTCTAATGCAACCTGTAGTCTTTTTCCCCCCATATCTTGTTACAGGCATTTTGCATTACTAGCTGTCAACCAATCATTTTCTCAAACACACACTCTTAAGGTATTTACTCATCCCTTATCCAAACTTGGGTCTCTATATAAGTGGGGTCAACCCATAACTCATCCTTTACGCAAACCTGTGTCCGTATTGTCTCAACACTGTCTATTAGGATTAATACATGCATAGATACACTTTAAACTAGTCCACGTAAATTACATTGCGCTGCATTACAGAGTGAGCTAAAAAAATGTTTTATGATGTATTGTTCAAATTTTGCTTGTTTTAATTTGATGTTATGACTATTTTGTATAATTTGAAACAAATCTGTTTATCATTTCATTCAGTAACCATTACTTAATAACTTATTACTTAATCAATTCTGGCTAATCAAAGCTATGAATAATTGATATATCAGTTAGTTCATAGCTACACAGTTTAAATAGTTGTATTTATCACTGTTATACTGAGGAAAAAGACAAAGATTTACAGAGGATTCTCACAGCACATTTTATGCTTGTTATTTTGAGGTTATATTTTTATTCAAATTATATCCACATGATACACACAATGTTAAGAAATATGCAATAGGTGTTTATGTTTTTAAAGAAAGCCAGCCCATTTGAAAATATGATGGTAAAAAATAGGATGAGTTTTTAGAATCAGACTTTTCCTTTTACCATTATTGCCGCAAATGAAGAGGCCTATCAGTCAACACACATAAATTTACCGATTTAAACACTATATGGGATGCAAACAGTGATTCATTTCTAAAGTTAGTTTGAAAAAAAATCCTACCTGTGCAAGAGACTTTTGCTTGGGTTTGAGAGATCTCGGCTTCAATCTTGGGCATGTTTCCAACTCCTTGCACTACACCTCTCTGCCCCTCTCCCACTCTGTATTGGGTATGATTCTCTGGTGGTATAAAAGCATCGAGTTAGAACAGGCTCTCACAGACCTTCTTATATATACCCTCTGTTGGTCCTAAAGGTCTTACAATACCAAGGAATGCAATTTTGGGGAAAACACACACACAAACTCACACACAAAAAAGGCAAGGGTCCTGTAAGAATCACCGTCACACCCACTACGGGGGCCCGCACTTCAGGGGCCCCTGCACGCGCTAATCACCGTTCAGGCAGAACCAATCTCCGTTTTACCCCACGTGCCCTCGGAGCCCCATCTCTCTGACCGTGAAACGCACCGTGTCATTTTTGACGTGACGGCCACCTCTTGTATTATTATCAACATCTCTGTCACCTCTTTGTTGATCCAGTCTGTTTAAAACGAAACAGAAAAGAGGGGTAAAAAAAGGGTGTCAGCATTGCAGAAGATAGGCCTTTCCATGAAGGGGGAAAAATTGGGAAGATATTTGCTTTGATAAGAGGCCTCCTGTTGCTTCACTGTCTCCCAAGAACAATGTGATCGTATAATTGTGTCTGGTGCGCCTGTTTTTTGATTAGGCTTTCTGGGAAGGGATACAATTCTTTGAGAATCATCCTTTGGGACAACATAATCTCTACAATTAACCCTGATTAAACAATGCAAATCCCCGTGAACTTCATTTCAGTGGTGTTGAAAAGCACTGAAGAAATATTCTCATGTTTTAGTCATGATCTATAGGCCGCTTTTGTCAACTTGAAGCAAGCATGCATATTTCAAATTGTTTTCATTAGATGTAAATTTGGTAGCTTGAGAGTTGTGCATGTACACAACCATATTATCTTAAGATAAAGGATTCAATTCCAATCATTTTCCCCACTTATGTATATGCTATTTCTAATCATATAGGCAATACCCCGTCTGTCATGAATTCTGCACACATCGGCTCTTCCATTTTTTTGTGTAAATGGAAGAGGTGGGGTTTTTTTTGATAATCATATCATCATTAGCATGGCTAGTAGCTTAGCAACTCTTATTAGCAGAAGCCCTCTGGAGTATACCTCTATTCCCCAATCCTTTGTGAATGGTGCTCTTTGCCACTGAATGTGCAGTTGATCACCCAACTTGCATATGAACCCAGCCTAATGTGTGGTATCAATGTACTGTTTATAAGGGGGGGATGTTTGTTTTCAGCTCAGACTGAAGAAGTCACCTGGTGAGTGACGAACCGTTTCCAACTAAACTTCTGATCCAGTGGAACTGATTCACTTCTTTTTGTTATTTCCATACCTGGATTATTGAGCATGCATCAAGACACCTCTGGAGTATATGTGCATTTTCTTTGAGACTCGTATTGCATGACTGTTGATGTCAAACTATAAACTCCTTCAGTTTTTCCACATACCCAGGGATGCTTGGGCCTATATGTTTATACGTGCATCATATTTTAATGTGAATCTATGAGAGAGTATGATGACTCCATTTAGAGTGCTTTCATTGTTGGATTAGAGAAACACATATTTGCTCGTAGAGGATTCCTCACCATACTCATGGTTACACTGAATAAGAATCTACACTGTGTGTGTGTGTGTGTGTTTCTGCTAATGACACGGCCTTGAGGGTGGAGCGTCTCGGCCTGAAGAGGACCCGGACCACTGGGTCAAAGGAGCTGCCGCTCGGTCTGACCACACCGGGTGTCCCATGGTTGAGCCTGAACTAAATCGACGGCTCGGTGTAGAGTGAGAGGAAAAAGTGAGAGAGGGATGAGATGGGGAAAAGAATGACAGGAAAGAGAGAGAGAGAGAGAAAGAGAGAGAGAGAGAGAGAGAG
>OMLC01042002.1:0-41932 GCA_900302585.1 Regalecus glesne
CAAATCAAGTGGAGAACTTTTTCACACATCTTACCAAACAGAGAAACCCTGTGTCTCACCAGAGCAGACATTTTACAAAATATACTATAATGGAGAAAAGAAATGAAAGGAAACAGAGGAAAGGAAAGAAAATGAAAATTTTATGAAAACTGAACTGCAATAAAAGACATAAGGAAAGTTAAGGGAGTTAAAATTCATGACCAGTGTAGATGTTAATGCACACTTGCATTCATGTTTAAAGGGAGGAAGAGAGATTACCTAGCAATCATCTCCTTTTCCTTGTTTGAAGAATGCCCACCACTTCCCAGAACTTTAGCAGGAGTAGACAAGAAGTATAGGCAGTGGTTCTTGAAATACTGATTGATCAGGGGCAACAGGATCTGAGTAAGAGAAGGAAATGTTTTGTGGTGGCATGAGTTCTAAACTTAAATTCTGTCCTCAAATTCACAGTCACTCCAGAAAAAACAAAGTTTCTCACCTTGGCAAAGAATTTGATTTCCTGCTCATGTGGAGACTTCTCCACACGTCCACTGCTTACCACAGCCTCTGAAAAATTGGTTTAGAAAGTATCAGAGTATTCCAATAACATTACCTAAAAATACCTTACTTCACAGGAAAAAAAATTAACCTAGTGTTATCTGCCCCCCCAGCCCCAACATACCAAGATGAGCAATAAATTCCTGGGCAATTTCCATCCACTTCAACAGCTTCTGTAGGAAACCATAAGCAAATCGCTTCTCAATAGATGAGATGTCAGACTCCATATCTTTCAGCCCCCTGAAGTAAAATAGATATAAAGTCAACAACAATAATGTTAGTCTAATAATTATAAATAAGGTAAGTCAATGATCTTTCTTGCATCACTTAAATCTCCATCTCCTACGCCTGCATGGCAAAGTAAAATAGCGGCTTCTTGGAGTATTCTGATTGCCATGTAATAATACATATGGACATTATTTTCTTTTATTCAGTGCTAAGAAATTTTCAAAAAGATAACGCGTATAATGAGAGTGGCTTTGGTGGCTTCACTTCACTCTTCTATATTTTTTTACAAAACAACACAATACCTTTTTCCTGGGAAGTCTTTATGATTTGGTCATGTTAAATCATGACATGTATTTTCCCCCTCCACAGGTTAAAAAACTGTTTCTGCTATGCTTAGTCTTCAATACTGAGATTACAGCTATTCAGCTTACAGTAAAATATACCATTTTATATACGATTAAAACATAAAGTACTATCAAATGACTCAATTTAAGTAGAAGTACTCTTTATTTTTTCAAATTAGTCACACTACCAAGGTTGATGGAATTTGTTCTATGCATTTAACCCATCCTCTTGTTTAAGAGCAATGAGTGCTTGGGAGCAGTCTATTGCTCAAGAACACCTCAACATGCTTTCTGGAGGGGCTGAGATCAAACAATGAATCTCTGATTACTTGATGACTGCCCTACCTCCTGAGCTTCACCTATTGAAGTTTTATAATCTATATCATAATGTATATCATCACAGTACCTCGTGACAGCATATCCATTGAGCTGAAGAAACTTGAGCAGCTCATGAGCCTTCTCCCTATCTCGTGCCTTTTCTTTTGCTGTCAGAGTGTCATAGGGAACTAGCAGAGGATGTGTGCCACCTCCTACTTGGGAAAAAATCAAGATGATCAGAATGAAAGACACCATAAAAGCAAAAAGTTGGTGAAATGTCCTATATCCATCCATTCATCCATCATTAACCGCTTATCCAAAGTTGGGTAGCTGAGTTATCCTGGAGCCTATCCCAGCAATCATAGGGAGAAAGGCAGGGAAACACCCTGGACAAGTCACCATTCTATCACATAGTGTGAGCAGTTCAGGGTTCAGTGTCTTACACACATTTTTTGATCACATCTTTTCTGAAAGAACCAGGGATCAAAGTACCAGCTTTCGATTACCAGATGACCACCCTACCTACCATGGACACTGTTTAATGCTACAATCTCTTTGAAATTTTATTTGCCTCACAAAAAGTGAAATAATTTTCCAAGTGGGATGAGATATTTTCACTTGCTTCAAGGGAAAACCCACGTTTAAAAAAACTTCCATCATTTCAAGATATTGCTGCTTATATTGATTAAAATACACTAAAATTGTTATTAGTGATAGAAAAAGTATCCTTAGTGGTAGGTCTACAAAAATATGACTATAAGTTTCAATTGTAGTTCTTGACTGAAATAATGGATGATTGGTCATTTCTCTGTCTGAAAACTGTGTCTGTCCTGGTTCTGATTCTTTACCTTTTGTCTGCAGCTCCATTTTCTTCTTCCGCCCCCATGTATTGTGGTAGTTCTCTGCCAGCTGTTCACCCATAGCCTGTGAACAGAGACGAACTGTAAAAATGAATCAAACACGAAGACTAAATAGTACAGAGGGTAATAAATCTTTGCTTCCATACCTGGAGGTCTCTTGAAAGGGCCATGTGAGAGATTTCGATGGGCTGGGGAGTGTAACCATGGCTTGGGTCATAAGTGGCCTAAAACATGAAGAGTCTCCATTATAAAACATTATTTTCATAAACCAAAAAAATTACAGATGTGTTATTTCTTTGTAAATACTTGTGCCGTCTGTGAGATCTTCCGAGAAGCTGCTTTCTTCTTCTCTGACTCCTCTTCCTCTCTGGCCTTATCTATGGTCCATTCCCATGCGAGCATGGCTTTGATAGATTCTTTGATTGGCCAACGGTAGATCTCTTTGTCCTACCAGATGAAAAAAAAGCACTAAGATCTAGGCAGATGGGTAACATGAAGGGATAAAAGCAGTGAATTTATAACACTACTGTGATCTTACCTTTTCTGAGAAAGTTTTATATGGTCTGAGCATGGGATGTGTTTTTGTGTTTTCATCCAGCACCTCACCATATGACCAGTTATTTTGAATCTGCAATAAGACAAAAATGCACATACAATATTATTTCAATAATGAAAAATAGAATTATCTAGTGGCAAATTTCCACTTTTTAAAAAATGCACGATGTGCTTGTCAGGGTGCACAGCATGAACATGCTTTATATCTACTAAGTTTATGCAAGGACTGTTTGGTTTTTCTTTTAGGTTTATCTGACTTCTTCAACTTGCAATGTTTAGGTTTTCAAGTTCCCAAATAGCTCCCCATCATCAATTCTAAATATAAAAAAATCTTGACAAAGCTCAACATTTCACTCAGGCACAACAAAATGCCTAACATTAAGACATACCTTTTCAAAAGCCCACTTATCATGTGTGTACTCAGCATATTTGTTGATGAATGGATCCAGCCTCTCAGGAATGATAGTGCTGTAATTTTAGGATGACTTTTAATAGATTGTGGTCAACAAATGCAATTTATATACTATATGACTGTGAGGCTAGCTATAAAAATTCACATTTCTGCTATTTTAATCAAACCATTGTGAAAAGTTCTCACTTTGTGGTCTCAACTGGCTTAGGGTCAAAGTTTCCCTCTGCGTCTACTGAGGCTTTTTTCTCTGTTTTCGAGGAGTAGCTCGCATCCACATAGTCCGGAGGGATGGCCCCAGCAATTGCGCAAATGCATGGCATGGCGATTTTGAATATCTCAGCATCAAATTTCTGACATAACATAAAGTAAAAAATTATAAAAAGAACTAGAAAAAGTGATGACTAATGTTTTCAACAGTACTTGAGGGTTACCTTGTGTGCCAGTGACTCAAAGATACCCCAGAACAACTTGCGAGTCAAGTGAAGTTCCTCTTCAGATGAGACGCCAAAGTTGGCCCAGCCATTGGGAAGGCAGTAATACTTCCAACAGCGCTCATAGTGGTTGGTTAAAAGCTGCAGTACAAAGAAAACAATTCAGCTACTGACAAACTAATATAAAAAACTCTTTGGATACTATTTAGATAGTAAAAATACAATTTAGTTTCAAAAATTATCATTTTGAACAAGGTTGTCATACCTTCAATGGCATTTTCGCATATTCATTGAGAATGGGCACATCAAATACAAGCCGTCTTAGCAGGTGCTGGAGCATGGATGGACGTAGATGTCTGAGAAGTAGACAAATAAAACTATCACTATCCACAATCTATTAGGTGTCATTAAATGCCATGAAAATTTGGTGATGTCATGCTCACTTGCACAAAGCCATGAGGCATTCCTCAATGATGTCTCTTTGGGCCTTTGTAAAGGCTCGTCCACGAGACAGCCGGTAGATTGTATGTAACATGGAATCAATCATGATAGCTCGATGGTCACTGCCAGCGAAGAGGGGGGCACACTTAGTGATGAGCGGCAAAACAGCAGAACAAAGGTAGCGATTCAGAGCAAGGGCCATCTCTGTGGTACTGAAAGCAACCTTTTGAGAAAAGAGAGATTCTGAATTAAATTAAGTAACAACACTATCATTTCCTACGAGCCTACTTTGCATCATTTAAAAAAGGCCATAATAACAATATCTTGTAAGCCACATGCAAATGAGAGATTAAGCAAAGCTCACCGTGTCAAGAGAGGCAGCAGCTCTCATATCCGGTAGAAAGCCTACTTCCAGTACATGAAGCAGGAAATCCTGGTTTTCAATACCATACACTCTGTCTAAGAACAGCACCATGGGAGCCTTGTGATCTGGAACAAAACTGGCCGACATCTTTGGCTCTATGATGCTGTTGTCTAGGCATTGCATAAAGAAACGATCAGAATAAATAAGGTAAAACTTCAAAATGACACAAAGAAGAGTACATACAGGCGTAGAGCCATCATGTCCACATATGAACTTGTCAGATGTACAGACAATACAGCTTTCTTGTGTCCTTTGTGTCACTGTTTTTTTTTTAATTTTCTATAATGTTGGATGTCAAGTGATTCTATAAAGACTAAATATCAAGCAACAAACTGATGTCCCTGTAAATACTAGATCAAACTTGGTGTGTGATCTCTGAAGGAGCCTTCATTTCAACAACACCCTAGGTTTATAGTGAGCATTCATTTTAATCTGCAATGAAATGTTAAGCTTTTGTCACACAGTAGTATACTAAAAGATTAAGTTACTATAGAAGTTTAATATTAACTGTGTTATATTGATCATATAACATCAAATTTTTAAATAAACAATCCTAGTTCATTTAAGGAAGTGTAATAGTCATCACGGCTGCTTCCTTTTTCAATTAGATATTGGCTTTCTAACTATGGAATTGTTTTAATCATCTAAACCCAAGACACTCGCCCTGCATTTACCTTTTCCAATAGCTGGAATCTGAACAGGAAGACTGATGACCCCTACTAAATCCTCAATGGGAACAAGAGACCTCAGGATGGCCCTGATCCTTAGAGCCTCACCTTTACCAGCCTGGATCAACTGTAGAGGGGGAAAACAAAACTTAACTATGATATTTTCCAATGGATTACAAATTATGTATAGTATTAACATTGAAAAGTAGAAAGAGAAAACATAGTAGTAGTGAGGCAATTTACATGCATTTCTGGAGCACAACGTCCAAGTAAATCAATAAGAGCAGAATAGAAGGACATGATAGCATTTCCCAGGTGCACCCTGTTATCCTCGTGCTGCTCCTCTCCCCCAAACCTAAAAAGAAATGGATATTGGCTATAAATCTTCTTAGGGCAGAAACACCAGCAGAGACAAGTGATTTTATTGAAAAGGGCAGGCTCTATTCTGAAGTTCAAAAAAGCCTTTCAGTCTTTACATGGGAAAGCGTCTGTCCTTCTTGACGGTGGGGCCATCCCTGGCAGGATCCTCTGATATTTTGATAGCTTCTTCTATGGCAGCAAGCAGACCATTACCACCCTCTCCTCTCAAGGCAGGGCCAAAGCACTCAGGTCGACGAATGAGCAGACGCACAACTACATTGGCATTTTCCTCTACGCTTTCTCCTACACAAGAGTAAAAAAAATCATTATCGATAGGAAGGAATGACAGAACAACACAACAATGTAAACACAAGGATTGACCATTCAAAATTCATTAAAGAGGAGCAGACCATTGACAAACACAGCAAAACGAAGAAAGTCGAGGTATTTCTCTCCACCGCATGGGTTCCAGCCAATGTCGGGGTAGCCCTTGGACAAGAGCATTGGGCAGCTCTGAAGTCCGCATCCAGCCAAATACTTCACCACCTAAAGACACATTGGTGAGCAAATGAGCTGTGAGCAATTTGATAGAGAACCTACTCATAACAAATAGGACCTTATTTGATGTGAGGGTCTAAGGACAGGATGTTGTGTTAATGTAAAGTCCACTGAGGCAAATTGTCAATTTGTGATAATGGGCTGTACAAACAAAATTGACTTGACTTGACAAGTCACAGTGGATTGTGTTTTACCATCTCTAGGTCCTGCTCTTGCAGAGCCAATGCCAGTTCGTTGTTGTCAATGCATGAGGCTGCAGCCACATCCAGGGGAGTGGAGCCCCGCATTCCTGAAAAAATAAAATCCATGTATCTTTATACCAGAATCAAACACTTTTCCTCATCCATTTTAAGAGCTGCAGCAAAAAGAAGACCCTCACCAAGGCCAATGCCACTGTTCTGCAGGAGGTAGCTAAGGTGGTCAAACATGGAGCGCTGATTCTGACGACTGATACGACAGAAGTAACACAGGAAACGACAACAGTTTGTCACCATCCGAGGGAATCTGATTTCCTGCAAATTGAAAAAAGGCCAAACAATACAGAATGTTGAATTGAGTGTCCTAATACACCTAAAGCTTTTACCTGGTGGTAGAATACAGCACCACCTGTCCATAGCTCAGCACAGTTTGAGTAATACATTTAGGGAGACGTACCTTTGAATCTCCACCACCTAGTACATTAACCATAACCTCCATAACAGTTTCATGCATGCCGAGGGCTCGCATCAAGTTGGGGTGCTGGTAGAACACTTTGTTACTCATGATGTTTCTAATGAAGAAAAAAAAAGTTAATATACTTTATGTACTCTTTCTGTCAAGCTGTTAATATGCAAATACTAAGTTTCTGAGTTTGAAACAAATGAGACATATTAAATCTGATACCAACCCAATGCTTTGAATCATAAGCCTCTCCTCCTCTGGTCCCATCTGGACAATAAGCAGAGAACGGATCTGGCCCAAACATTCTAGCAAGTCCATGGTGTCCTGGATGGAGACTGCATTGATGGTGTAGGCCTTGGGCAAGGCTCGAATAAGCTCCCCTAGCCCATCATACTGCCTGTGCAGCAGACTGAACATCATGCGCACCAGCTCAGGATTTTGTATAAATGATTCCTGGGCCCAGTGGATCATTGTATGAGAAATCAGCTCCTGCAAGGTGGCTAATTATCAAAATATAGAAGGTAAGATTATTGTCTTTCACTATGTGACTGTACTGACACTGACTTCTGAGTATAGTTTTTTTTGACACACACTTATAAACTTTATTGTCATAGCATACAAAATAATTGAGACTCACTGGGGTTTTTGTCTTCCTCGGGTTCGAGTTCCACCTCTTCCTTCTTTTCACGAAATTGCTTCACTTTTACCAGCAACCGCAACAGTCGTCCACGGACAGAGTTATCCACTTCTTCCTCCCGTTCCTCTTCCTCTATATGCACACCTGAAGATGCAATGCAAAATAGAAATCTGCTTTTGTCTCTGACTACCATCTAAGACATTAAGGGACTTTAATTATGAAGTTAGGCTTAATAGTTGAAGACCAACCACAATGTGCCAGTAGGTCATTATGAAAGACGAGGAGAGAATCACGGACATCATCAGGCACAGGGCATTCCTCATCTTCACTGCAATTCTTGAAGTTCATAAGCATATTAACCTACACATAAGGAAGGACACAAAATATATATCTTAAAAAATTATTGGACACTAAAATTAATTTGTGTTCAGATTAGGAGTGAAGCAAAGAATGATTTTTCTCCTCAATGTTTTGGACTGTCTTTTAACAAGACGTTCATGTTTACATGTGATAATTAGTCCCGATGCTACGAGGGTGGACATGGATTTAGATGGAGAATGGGGGATTAAGACCAGATGCCCTTCCTGATGCCCTGTAGTGTGTTTGAAACTAGTGCCTCTAGCTCATCTGTTACTGAAGTACATGCTCTATCACTGAGCTACTGTGGCCCCTAATATATTATCTTATTTCTGATGCAACAGAGACTGAAAAATATACTACAAGTTCAAGAACTTAAGTGTTCATTAGCCTGTAATGCCTGTAATTGGAAGCTGTTACCCAAGGGAGGACGTACAAGATGGCAATTTTTAAAATAATCTTGTTTAGTGAACTGAGAATATTAAGTTATACAATTGAGTTAATAACAAAAAAGGAAATTAATTCTAACATGTTGGAAAAGGATGCAATTCTGAGTGAATATGTGAAATGTAATACATAAAAATGTATGTTTATGTACAGTGGGGAAAATAAATATTTCACCTCCTGCTGATTTTGTGAGTTTGCCCCCTTACAAAGAAATGAGCGTTCTATACTTTTTCATGGTAGGTTCATCTTGACAGTGAGAGACAGAATCTAAAAAAATCCCAGAAAATCCCAGTATATGAATTTTAAACATTTATTTGTGAAAATAAGCATTTCACCCCCTTCAAACCAGCAAGAATTATGGCTCCCACAGACCAGTCATGTGACCAGGAGGCACACAAATTAGTCCTCTTACTTAATTAGTACTCCTAATTAAGTACTCGTTACCTGTATAAAAGACAGCTATCCACAGAATCAATCAATTCATCAGATTCACAATGGGCAAGACCATAGGCTTTGCTTGCTTTGCATCAACATCACTCATCTTACACTGCTTTGGTCATATGCATGGATCTGTTACCTGCTCCTGTGGAGGGGAACGGAATTCACGAGTCTTGCGGGCAGTCTCAGCAGCAGTCATGGTGAATGCCAACATCAGTTCATTGTAACGCTGCCTTTGGTTTGACTGTATCTGGCTGACAAACTGGTCTGAAAAGGCAATAATAGCCTCGACTCTGTGTCGCAGCTCACAATCACAGAAATACTGCAGAAGAGTACACATCTGACAAATGAAAGCAAAGTCAATATAGAGTGAGGATTATATTGCCATCACAGCTACACTGCTCATTGATCATATGACTGAATGTACTTTGATAGTAATATTTGCAGAGACAATACAACTAAACACACCTGGAGTTTGACAGACTCTGGTAATTTCATCTGGAATAGTCCCTCCTCGACAACTTCTCCCTTTGCCTCACCACCAGTCTCAGCAGATTTTGTTTCCTTCTCCGTCTCATTAGCTCCCTTCTCTCCATTTACTTGTTCAGTCCCATCCACCCTGTCTTCATCTGGACCAATGGATTCGGTTTCCTCCGCTTCTTCCTCTGCCTCTAGTTCCTCATCCTCCTCCTCCTCCTCACCCATGCCCTCGTCCTCAATTTCTTCTTCATCCCCTTCAACCACTGCTTCTTCTTCCTCCTTTCCAACTTTCTCTTTTATAGCTAGTCTTTGTTCTTTTTCTGCCTTACCTTCCCCATTTTCCTCAGCAGGAAGCCCTGGTGTCTTGCCACTGAAGACTGTTGGCTCAATCATCTTAAGGATGTGCTTGACATCTTCATCATCAAACACACCCATGATAAGGAGAGTGCTTGTAAGCTTGAGGATGGGAACAAAATGGAATTCGACACTGCCCCCAACAGGATCTCGCATGGCCTGACCACCATCCTGCACAGCCTCGGTCAACATGTTCAGCGCCTTGGTCTTCAGCACCTGAAAGTGACAGCAAACTTATGAATATCAGTCACTGACTCCACCATTTTCTCCATACTCACAGCATGGTCCACCTTACCTGTATTGGAATGACTGGACTCAGGGTATAGATGTCTGGGTTTGTTCCCACAAATCCAGTGGGGGAGAAATGGAGTTTGGGGCGTAGACATGTTGTGAGGCCAACCCCAGGTAAGGCGTGAGATTTGTCTTTATGGGAATACAGGTTAATTCTACGCGTCTCATCTGTCATAGGTACAATAAATTCCTTGTTGGTACCCAGGCGGTTCCTCTTGGCAGACTCCAAGTGCATGCTGATGAGTAGGTCATAGAAACCGCTCCTCATTGGCCCAGGTAAATAAGTGTTTTCTATGGCATAGAAGAGCTGGGACTCATCCACATGGCTGCACAGAGCATGAGCCACACGGTTGTTTCCCAAGGCACACACTGACCCATACAACTTCAGCGTGTGGTAATGGAATGTCAGCAGGTCCATACGCTCAGACAGCTCCAGGATATCAATGCACCTAGATGATCATTGATGAGTATGTTAGCAATAATGACTAATGTCCAAGCCTTCCTCAAACCAAAAAGTTCTACCAGAAAAATAGAAAAGTATAGTTCCAACCTGTTTTCCTCTGAGATGTGCAAGGCCATCATGGAGAGGGGCTCCTTACATTCTACTATCCAGCCCAGTCTTTCACTGATCCGACCTGTGTCTGGAACCAGGAAGTTGTTGGGCATCCGGCTCCAGATGACTGGAGTCAACATCTGGACATCCAGCCTAGGAGGACACTGGGGGACCGGATTCTTGCGCTCACTGCGGAACATGGCTGCTGAAATAGGCAGGATGTTCTGATAACATACAAAACAGAGAAAATAAACATGCATTAGCAAACAGCTAAAAAGTTTTAAATTCAGACACAAATCAGTAATCACATTTCTCTTTTCATGTTTGAAAACCTTGATGATGCCATAGCATCGTCAAACCATTTTTATTTGCAAAATTAAATGTGGTGTAGTTACATACATTTATCCATAATTGTTCACAATTGTCTCAAGCACTGTGAGGAAGTAGTCTAGCACTTGTTAATATTCATGAAGTGGCCTTTCAGTGATGAGTACAACCAAGCATTGCAGAAAAGGTCCCCAGAGTTTAATATTTGATGTTTTGATCTGATTGGCTATATGCAAATGAATCTGTCAGTATCAAATATTAGCTGAGAGAAGTTGAACTGGGAAGAGGAAAGGAAAGCAATTTGAAAAAAGAAACAAAAAGCTGAATTCTACTAACATATTATTTCAGCAGAGGTAGTACAACATGCATGATGATACATGTAAAAAGTGATATTGGAAAAAATTAATTGTTTCACTTTTGATTCAGCTGCCCGCTGCTCCTATACAATAGGATGGGTTAAATGCAGATGTTAAATTCATTATAAGAATACAATGACTAAATAAAGGGGGCTTTCCTTTCCTTAAAGTTTAAATCAAGGTATATCATTTGTGATTCAAGGGGAGATAGACAGTGCCTATTTGGTTTGTGACTGACCTTGAGCTTGCCAAGTTCTATTTGAATTATATTCTGACTGGAAGGCAGGACAAAGACAGCTGGAAACAGTTTTGTGTTGGGTTCAACCTGGAGAACAGGGATACATTCACGATTGAATAGTAGAGTGTGCATTTTACATTGCAAAACAACAAATTCATTCAAATATTTTCCTTACCTGGTAGAATGTGTTGATCTCTTTTCCATTGGCAGTGAAGGTCATGAGTCCTGTGTCCAAGTCAATAAGACAACCAATCACAAAATCCTCTTGACTGACCCGGGTTTGTTGAGAGCTGCTAAACTCTCCTCCCCATACCATGTAGCAGTTGCTGCGTTTTATACTGAGGAAGAACGAAGGCTTTAATATACAATTTTTTAAATCATATTTAGATGGAAAAATATGTGCAATTTAAAAAAAATCTGAGTGTATTCGATTTTTCTGTCTATAAGAGTGCATAACCCACCTGTCATGAATATTTCCTTTATCATCCCCAACAGTGACAGTTACATTTCTCACTTTGCTCAGGTCAAAGTGAGGGTCATACTGATGGTAGTCAGGTGTGATCCATCCCACCCAAACTCCACTGGGCTCTTGACCCGCAAACACTCGCACTGAGTAATAGTACTGGTAATAAAGGTAGTCATAAAATTATTTTTATTAGAGGTTCATTTGATTAGATTTTTACCATGCAAACAAGTTTAATTCAATATGATTTATCCAACTTTAAAGGTAATGGGAGAGAAACAAGTGTATTATTATTATTTTTTTTAATACAAGAGGGGTCAACATTTTCTATTACCACTTGATGTTTTCCCAGTGATGATTTGTAGTTGAATCAAACTGAATATATGATCTAAGTATGTGTTACATGATCAGGTGGCCCAACTTTAAGGATTAAATGGTAAAAGGCCCAACTTTAGGGATTAAATGGTAAAAGGGGAATTGAATCTGTTATGCCTGACTTGGATGTGCACACTCTACCACTGAGCCATCACAGCCCCATAAAACTAAGTCGTCCCTAGCCAGGCTCAAACCACCAACCTTTTGGTTAACGGCCAAACACGCTAACCGATTGCACCACAGAGATGAGGATTTATGGTGCCTCTGGTCCATCAAATGGGTCAATAGCCGAGAGGCAGCAGGATAACAAACCACAGAGAAGCGAGACATCTACCCAATGAAAACATCTGCTTGGCCAAGTGTTTTGTTTTACAATAATAATCTCCTTTATAGAGACAGTGCATATAACGAACATTTAGAATCGTAAATTTTCCCCTGTGGTATTAATAGAGGAATATCTGGTCTTATCTTAAATACACCAGGTTTAGCCACCACCCTAATTTTGATCTGTTGTCCCAAGCAATTAGGAAGTCATTGTTTTGCTCAAGGGCCCTTTGACACTTTCTGAAGGAACTGGGGATCAAACCACCGATCTTCTGATTAATAGACAACCACCCTACCTCCCTAGCTATGCCATCCCTTGTCCATCTTTTTAGAAACAGAATCAGTTAATTGGGCATGTCGGTTTTCACTGCATGGAATTTGACTTAGATTTCATAGCTCTCAGGTGCTTCACACAGTGAACACAATACACATAACACTTACAACATAACAATCTTCAGATACACAAGGATTGGCTATATACATAGGTGAAAATAGGAGGTAATAAATAAATTTAAAAAAAGATAAATCAGTTCATCTGGATACAATGAAGTACCTATTGTTGTGTCCAGATGAACTGATTAACCTTTTCTGTGATTTCCTTACCTGGGTTATTGAGTGTGCATAAAGACAAGAGGTAAACATAATGGTGCGGATAATGTATCAGATATATTGAAATAAATGTTCAATATATCTGATACATTTTGCATATTTTTCTTTTTTTTATCATCACCTTCTCTTTATCTGAATGTTCATTTGATTTGAAGTAAATTGCATTGCATTTCAACACGAGATCGTGTACTATCTGAAGTTTGATTGATTTCTCATATATACTCCGTTAATCATATGTGGAAAAAAAGTGCAGCCTACAGCTTCTAGAGTCCCTAAGGGATGTCTGTGACTTTAATATTGCCCATTACATTTTAAGAATAACAGTCTTACTGTCGTGGTGTTTAGAATTATGTCAATGTCATCTCGGTCATCTGGCACCACATCCTCCATCAAGCGTGGCATGGTAGGAACTACAGGGGGTGGAGTCATTAACGCAGCCTTTTTAGCCTTGAATAGGAACCTGCAAATCAAAGCACATTTACAGGAATGACCACACATTTTATAAGAGATGTAAATGCTTGTGGTCTTTTCCAACTGTGACCTTCCTAAACCATTTAAGTATTTCTCGTGTATCCATACAAACCCTTTTTTCTTGCTCTTCTCAGTTGAGGCATCCTTTTCATTCTCTCCATTTTTGGTAGCAGGGGTCTCCTTAGGCACAGAGGGTTCTTTCTTCTCTTCCTCCTGCTCCTTGCGCGATGCTGACTTTTTGAGCACTTCATAGTCAGAGTCAGGGTCAACTTCTACGACTTCATCCTCAGGGATGGTTAGGGCACGGGTGAGAAGGGTTGTCCCAGCTGGAACTTTAAAAGTCTCATGAAACTCTACTGGCATGCTGAGTCTGAAGAACAACATATCTGTGTTAGCGTTCTGGGAACCAAAGGTCTTGTGGGTCAATTTCAGACAAGGGGCGCTGTCCACTGTCCCATCCACACGAGACACCTACAATATGAAAGCAGGTGGGTCAGTGATAAAGGAAATATTAGCCCTGACTTGGATATGATGAGGAAAAAATACTAAATGAACAATATTTGACCTCAATATGTGGATGATCAGTGGACACAGGGATAAACTGAGGTAGGCTCTTGCTAAACCACATGGTGATGTCTCTTTTCATGTTGATTGCAAAGGGTTCAAATCCTTCCTGCAGGCCACAGATGGTGAAGTAACGTAGGCTGCTGACATTCTGACCCAGGTTGATCCTCCCAACCTGCGAGAGGCCCAAGCTACACACTGGGATAAAACCTGGGGAACACCATGTACATGAGCATCAATGACATGAAAATTTAACTTTTCTCAGTCATAGTTTAGAGATTATTTTACACTTTGAAAACTGTATGTGCTTATATTCCTTTACATTAATTTCTCATACTTTCATGTATTTTCAGTTGCATATTTTGCATTTAGTTTCACTGTAAATTCCATGTACTCAAGTTCATATTACATGTTTTTCCTAGATATTTTCACTAATATATTTCCTATTTTTATTCATCTATATTTGCTCAAGAAATTTATATACCAATGTAAATCATTCTTTGTTACTGAAATGATTCAGGTGACCTGTATTATTTTAGTTTGATCGTCTCCACCTGATTCGTTTGAGCCACAACTTTCCTTACCTTCTCCTATCTCTATGTCCTTAAAGGCCATCTCTGATCCTGAGTCACTGATCAGCATCTCTCCATTCAGGGTAAACATGATGTTCATCTCAATGAGGTCAATCATACAGCCCACCACATCACCAGATTGCCACTGCCGACCGAATGGCTCATTGCCCACATGCCAGCGTTGAGCCTGAGAAAGACAAAGACTAATTTCAGAATATCATATCACAGAAGGCATGACAAAATTCACAAACATGCAAACCCCAATGCTCATACCTTAAAGCCATTGAAAACATAGGCCAACTCATCTCCACCAAGTTCAGTGTCAGCGCGGACACTGGGTCTAGCCCAACCCACCCTCATCTCTCCGACTGTTACAGCTTCAAACTCAAAGTACCACTTCCCCTGGGTGACAGCATAAGACTTCTCAGCTCTGAACACTCGGATCTTATCTCCACGGGAACTACCAGCCCCAGGACCACCTACATTAACACAGGCAAAGCGGAAAGTAATGAATATCAAATATTGATTGAATTGCATTTTCTTTGCATAGTGGGAGGCAAACTTACTGCTCTCCTGGTCAGGTGGCTCTATGTTGTAACCATAACCAATAAGAGTGCGAACAGCTGCACAGACAGTGTCTCTGTTGGTTTTCTTGGTCTTTTCATCAAGTAGGTTGTAAGGAACCAGACGGGGATTGCGCTTGTTCATAATGTCCTATACAGAAAAAAATAATAATTCTATAAGTGTAACTTGACTAATACAGTATTAGGATGCCATCTGAATGGTACTTTTTAGCTTTAAAATTCTAAATCATTTTATCCACTTGAAATTTAACTGTTTAACTAAAATCAAAATCAGACAGTAGCTGAAAGATTAATACAATGAAATATCCGTGTGGGACAAATCGTAACACATAAAAAGGACCCTTCTCATGGGAATAAACAGGAAACACCTGCATAATACTATACGTCCAGCCTTGGCGAACCCGGTCTCTAGCCCACACGTTGTGTCCATTTTCTGCCAATCTCTCCACAAGAGTATTCTGGTTGGGGGTCAATTTAACATGGCTGAGGTCCAACGGGGCTGGCTTATATCCACTGCTCTGTATATAACTAAAGAAAAAGAAAACAGTTGAAATATGGTCATGGTGGGTATAAAATGCAATTAAAACAATTGGTAATTTCGAACTTGAAGCAGAAACAATGACATAGTGTCATAAACACAGAGGTAAAATGTTTTTTCTTGCACGGAAAGATACGCCATCATAGCCAAACTGAAGTTTGTAATTTGAAGTAGGCCAAACATAGACTGCACATGTTCAACCGAGTAGCTAACTTTACATGTTATTTGACTTTTTTAGAAGATTAACATTGACATTATGGACTAGCTGATGTCATTGTATCAATTCAGCTGAGCTAACGTTAGCTTTCCCGGAAATTTTACCAACAAACAAGAAAAAGAGTAGAAGAGAAGAAGAGTAATGTAAATCTTTGTGGCAATAAAAATCGTTTGAGCGCTTAACTCGTGAAGGAGAACTTCGCATTTATTTCTTTATAAACTGAGTTTCGGTGAAATCCTACTTTGAAATCTTTTGATACGCCTTTTGTGATTCCCTTACCTGGATTATTGAGTATGTATCGAACCGTCTTGTGATACGGTTTCAGACACCCCTAAAGTGGACCGTACCATTTCTGAACCTTGACTTTGGCCAGCCTGTGTCATTCTCATCAGTGGCTGGCTAGCTAGCTGGCTTCATGTTGCTAGCCCTCACACCGAACATTGGAAGATATTGTAAGTATTTCTTTATCTATCTAGCTGGTTTAAAATACTCTATTTTTAGAATTTTGGAATAAAATTGTGTCGAGTATCTGTGGATGAACGCTAACGTGTGTCTATGCCTTGGGATTTCAACATAGAATGTCATCTAATGTTTGCTAACACTGGTGCTCATTCAGGAGCAGTGAGACAATGGAGGGTTAGTTGTAGAGATGCGTTTTGATATCGGTGTAGACAGTTATAGAAGACGTTATCGTCTTAGTTAAGTAAAATGATCAATGCCACAATGTAAAAATACTTAATGAAAAGTAAAATGCCTGCATTTAAAATCCTACTTAAAATTGGAGTGGACAGGTTGCCAATCAGGTTGCTAATGTGTGGGGTATTAAGGCCGGATGCCTGAGGTCATTTGGTTCATGAGGTCCTTTGCGTCTATAAAAGCAAACCAATAATGAAAAATGATTCGACTTTCAGGGGCTCACGTTTTGGGGAGCTTGATTTTCTTCAGATTCTCCTCTGCTTTCTCATCTCCCATCCCCACATGGCAGCCCAGTGCCAGCAGAGTCCTAGAAAAAATGACCAAAAGAATAAGAAATGTCCATATAAAAAAAAACCTTTCTGGTAGCTATGTTAAGACCTTGACTTACTTCAGTGTCTCCCCTGACATGGCTAGGTTATAATTTTTCTCCGGTTCAGGCAAACTTTGGAAATCTACCAGGCAGGGGTGCAGCTTCTTGTTATCATCCCTGAACTAGAGATTGTTGTGAGAAAGTGATAATAGGGTTTTAGCTAGATTTGAATTGATAACCATCTTTGCTGTGTGAAACGGGGAACAGCACACAAGAACACTCACTGGTCCATATGTCCATCCTTGTTCAATTCGAGTAAGAGCCCATAACTCATGACTGTTTTCTGCTAACTTCTCCCGAATGCGCTCCAAATGAGGTGGAAGTACAATCTGTGAAGATATTAAGTTTTGACACTGAATGAGAGGAGTTGAGGTAGTGACAAAAGTTAAAGGCTTGTGTAGGATCTTACCTGAACTGTATCTACAGGGCAGGGAGTGAAGGCAGTATGTGAGAGAGACTGTGTAGGCCCCAATAGGTTACGGACATCATCAAAATCATGTTTATACTCCTTGATTGGTTCAATCCGTAAGCGATCCCTGGGCAACACAGCCTCATGGCATGGAGCATAACCTGGGGGTGGGAGGAACTTAAAATCCCCATGACGCCCTCCCAGGAGAAACCGTACCCTGATGGTTAAATGAGAAAACATTTACATTAGTCTCAATATCTGACACTAGATGAAAAAACAACAGCTCAATTTTGAGTGTCCTACCTTATGCCTGCAGAGAAACTGACAACAGGGAAGAAGAGGCCATCTAGATTGAAGTTTTCAAACATGCCCTGTACAGGGTGCCCATTAATTCGGAAGGAAATACTGGGCACGCACAAATCCAGACAGCAGCTGATCACATCTTCTGCTGCCAGAATGTGTAGATTGGGTGTGGCAACATGACGTGGAACACGGCCTGTAGACACAAGCACGAAGTCTTTCTTGGCATTTTACATTTTGTTTATAAAAATGGTAATTTTTTGCAAGCCTTATATAGACACCGTGAATCTCCAACATTTATTTTTCGAGACCCCCACACAGCTCAGATGATAAGTCAAACCCCAAACCTTTTTAATTATAGTGATGTGCTACTGCTACTATAATAAAAGTGCTATACAACCAAAGGTTATACTTTCTGATTATTCTTAAAGAGCTTCACAAGTCCTCCACTCAACGTCGTGCCTCAATGCTGCTTAGCGGTTCAGTTCTGAAACCCCTCCAAGGCACTACAACCATCACTTGTCTTAACATTTGCTGGTGAGATTTCACTGTGACACTATTTACCTGACCACAGCTGAAGTCCATCAAAGCCGTAGGAGTAGAGGTCATCCCCAACCCCATTGCCACCCCACCCTTCCCCTCCTCCCGGGTAGGGGCTATAGCCTTCAGTCAGAGCCCAGCCCACACGCAGGTGAATGGGCTGAGCTGTCAGGAAGGGCTCCACGTGGTCCACCATCAACTCAAAATACCACTTCTTATACTGGGTGGATCCCTCACATGTTCCAACAAAAATGTTGGGTCTCATGCTAAACGTCACAAAAAATAAAAATCACCAAAAGTAAGATCTAGAAATTAACAAGACACTGGGTTTTTTGCATTATTAAGCATGTTTTTCCTCTTCCTGACTAATACAGTTACTTAAGATAATTGATGTTCTACGATTACATTGAGGCTAGCAAACAGCATCTGATATTCAATTTCCTCTGACTGCCCTGTCATTATTGGATCCTAGTCAAATCAACCAAACCATCCTGCTTCATTTGAAATTATATCAAATCACAGAAGTTTCCAGTGTTCTAGAAGCCATTTAATATACTTAAATTATATGTATTCTACAGCACACGTGAGACCAGCATATTTGATTTAATGACAATATTGTTTATATTATAACCTACCTGGTGACATAATTGATGATGTTGGTTTGAAGTAGGAGGTCACGCCCTGGAAGCAGATTCTCTGTGATGAGATTCTGATTGGACCTTACAGCCACGCCATTACACACACAGAGTGAGCAAAGGACATCCAGCACCTACAATACGGAACATAAGGATTGTCTTAATGCGTTTGAGTAACTAGTTTACTATCTAAAATGTTGAATGGGAGGATTTTTTCTTCAACACATAAAATGTATATCTAAAGCTATATCTTTACAGTTAGCCCTTTTTGGTACGTCACGGCTAATTGCCTCATTTTGTTGAATTTCTATGCAACTTATATCCGTAAAAGAAAGAAAGTTGATTAGAATTTTTTTGTATGTACATATTGTGCTTTTGATGAAATTTGAGGAATTAACTCTGCTAACAGCTTATGTTATATTTTCAAATCTGATCAAATTAGCACCCTTGCATTGTGGTTCTCAACATAAAATGTGCCCTAATCAATTAGTTTTACCCATATTTTATCTTGTGGCCAGAATGTAAGATTAATTACAAGTTCACTTTAGTGCAACCAGTTTGTTTTACTTGTTTGTTTGACTGCTATGACAGAACTAGTGTATGACTATTTGAACAGTCCATATATTGCTTTAAGCCTCACTGAAAAACCATACCAAAAAAAACAGCATCATTATCTGCTGCATTGGCTTGGTTTGTGCTAGAGTTAATTTTGATTCATTGAATTCCGTATCCAGATAGAGTGTCTCTTCAAATGCTCAGCATACAAAATATAGCAGGCTCCTGACCTTATGATTGCGTCCATGCTTATCCAGAAGCGAGATGATTGACTTGATGTGGTTCTCCTGGATGATGTTAAGGACTTCTGGACTCTCAATAAGAACACAAGACAGCACCTCCAGGATTCCTGAGGTAAGAGTAACACAACTTGAAGTACCATAAAAGTGACAGGTCATGTCTATGATAAAATCTGAAATGATACTATAAAATACTTTACTGTCTGTCCCGGAGGACATGTGTCTTTAACTAGACGTATGTGGTTCAGTCACAGTGAGTAGCTTGCAATCTTACATAATTCACAATTATGTTATCAAACCCAGTCAGACTATGTATGCTCATGGAGGTGCCACCACATAATATGTAGAGCCCATCATATACTCAAGTAGACTGTTATCAGGAAAACTTACATATATGATGCATGACGATGGATATAATACAAAATGACCTTTATTATTTTAAACTTGTTGAATACCCTGTTTTTATTTACTTCCTGTCACTTTCACTGAAAAGCCTTCTGTCATGGACAAGGTACATCTCCAGTCTGATCTCAAGAGCACAGCTGATGGGTACATGGCTTGTTTACATCAGGGTTTCAGTGTGGACAGACTATCCAATGTGACAAGATGGTCACATCCAGTTAAGACAGTGTTTAAAGGCCACAAGGCTATCAAATGAAGTATACCTGAGGAGGCCTCTAGACGGTCCAGTTTGCTGACCAGCCAGTCAAGGTTGTCACAGAACAGGGCACAGTTGGCTCTGTTACCTCTGATCAAAGAAGCTTTACATGCAGATGTAGACAGTAGTTATTGGACACATATTTTCACACAAGGATTTAATACATATCCAAAAATATTAGAAAAAACTAATAAGCCAATGTGGGTGATAAAGAACAATATTAGACATACCCAGCAGTTCATACAGCAAATTTACTATCTCCTTCCAGGATTCTGCAGCCTCCTCCCCAGCAAATTCTGAGAAGTGAGCTGCAGTATTGTAGACATTAAGTCGATCAACACAGTCTAGAACAAGTGTGATCATGCCCTGTTTGAAATGGGGAAAAAAGTACAGATTGATTTAGATTTAAAATGATAGAGCTGTTTTGCAGCTCAAACCATTCATCCTGCACAGCATTTATCTAAGAGACTGACCTCTTCTTGGAAGAGGTTCTGTCTGTTCTTGAGGGAGCGGAGTTTAGACTGTTTCTCCTCATGCTCCAGTTCCTCTTCAGGGGGTCGGAAGTAGAAGATTAGGTCCTGCAGGGAGAGCACCACAGAGTCCATGGGCAGTGACGGTGGGCTGGGGGACTTGTTTTTCCCACTCAGAGCATCTAGACCTCTGAAGAAGCACAAAAAAGATGCTGAGAACACTGCAAAAAAACCTACTACTAAACTAATTGGATAATTAGACTGAGAAAAATCTGAATTAATTCTCAGATTGATAATGAAATCGAAGCAGTACAGAATAATTTTCAAAATAGAAGAGAGATTGCACTCAAGAGTTTGACAAAAATACAGTGGAGGTGTATTCCTACTTGATGAACTGGCTAAAAAGGCCAGTTGTGCTGTAGATCATCCTAGCAGCCTGAGACTCTTCCGTCTGGGAGCGAGCCACAGTGAGGGCATCATCCATGTGACCTTCTTTATGTAGGATGGCCTGATGAAAAATTTTGAAACAAAGAATTTTAGAGGCCATGTCAATGGTTCCCAATCCCACTCCTTGGGTCCACCAGTACTGCTGGTTTTCTATCGTCCCATGTGATCTTGCCATTTAATCCAGGTTTCTTAGACCTAGGACAAGCATCACTCAATACCTAGGAGAATATAACATTTCCAAAAGTTTTCTATTTTCCAAAACAGAAGACTGTGATTGGAAACCATTGTGTTGAATAGTTGTTGCCAAGGCAGTTAGTTATTCAAACTTTTTGGGGAACCTTGCTACATGAGTCATCCTCACCTTCCTCTTGAGAGGCCCCAGACGGGCAGATTTTGCATCAACAGCAGCATATGTTAACCAAAGGCCAGAAGACACATGTTGTACGAAGCACATAGACTCCCCGTACTTGATCTCGGGCGTGCCCATACCTTCCACATCCCTCTTGTGAGCCACTTCTATCTTTTCCTGCAGTTTGGAACATTTCACAAATGAAGAAATGCTGAAAATAGTCTTCAATGTGGAAGTTGTTGTGTATATATATATATATATACACACACACACTTCAATCCCTCCACTGGAAACCATGAGCTTGATCAGATAGAATCATTGGCTGTGGTTGTAATAAATTGTAAATTGAACTTATTAGATATTTTCTAATACAACTTGACTCTGTCACGCCAACCTTTGATATTCTGAAGCAGAAGGCGGACATCTTGGCATTGGCTTTTTCTGAGTCCACCACCAGTAATCCCTTCTCTTCATCAAGACAGAGGTATCTGCCTGTAGTTATATGACGGATCCGGAAAGACTGGCCCCACTTAATGTGACTTCCACTCCACCTTTACAGAGTAGCAAACCAACTTAAATATGCAAGTATTCAAATAAAATAAATGAGTTTAAGACGTTTTCTAAAATGCATAAGATTTTAAATGCATATAAATCAAATCAGTCGGTATGCTCACCCAATTCGAAGTGGTTCAAGCCGCCATAAGGAACGGGCATGACTGCACACTGCCCCTCCCTCATAATGAGCAACCCTGAACAACACAGAAGTCTGCTTGTCAGTCATGTATGGCAGAGATTTAATAGATAATATCTGATGAAGCATAATGGCGAGCCATCAGAAATTGATCAAAGATGGTCACCTGCGCTGTTCATCCCCTTGGTCCGCTGCTGGGATGGCCAAACACTCATCCATGTGACCATGGAATAGCCTGAGTACATAGCCTCCTGTCAGAAACCCTAAAGTAGAAAGGTCACATTGATGAGTAAGAGCAGTTAAGTTTAATTAAATCGATTTTTCTTAGAGAATGCTGAAGGGGAAAAAGGAGCATAATTGTACCTTCAGCCAGTTCGCACCCAGACATCACAGGGTTCATAGTCCACAGTGTCTGCATGAAGGAAGCATCTACCATCAAGTCACCACTGGCATAGGAGAGATGCTGAAAAGAGAGGAGATGCTTATGTCAGTATCTTCATATAACAACAAATTGTGAGTTCAGCCACGCCGTTATGAAAAACAAGATTACCAAGTATCTCTCCGAGGACACACTGACAAGAATGAGGTCATCTCCCACCCGGACCTTTTCTCCTTCAGACCTTTGTTTGGAGGCTGGGTGGATGGTCCACCAGCACGCCTCACCTACGAAAGACACGTATTTCAATAATGTGGATTCAGACTCGACCCTGTTGAGTGTGAGTAAGGCTGACTGGGCAGTGAAGCTCATCGTAGATACCTGTTGAGTCTTCCTGTAAGCCCACATCGAAAGCCAATTTGTCTGTGAGCGAGCGCGAAGTGGTCAAGCAGCAAAGGTACTGCAGCACAAAGAGAAGCTGTCACTCAGTATTTTCAGCTAAAAAGAGTATAGAAGAGAACTGTGTGTGGAGGAGCAGGGTGCTGCAAACTGACTGAGAGCAACAGGGACACCAGCCTCATAAGAGTGCACTCACCATGCTGGAGTGTGTGTGTTTTAGAAGGATGGCATGGCCATACAGCAAAGTGCGGCTGCCTCCTCCTTGAGAAGACTGACAGGAAAGGACAGACAGAGTTACTAATGAGAACTGCACATCCCATCATTCACTTTGTCTTATGGCATTCTGGAGGCAACATACCCATTTGTCCAAGTCCACTGCCTATGGTTGAAAGATGAGAGGGTGAGGGAGGGGAGGTGTGGAGGACAACAAGATAAAAATGAGCCAAATTTAGTTGTTACACAAACATGAGTTCTCGGAGTAATCGAAAAGTTGTACAAAGCTACAGCAGATGTAAAAGAGATGTGTCTTCACCATGCAGCCTCCCTCTCACCTCGTCCAGAGAAGTGTTGGACAGCATCTCTTGTAATGCCCGTACGGACAGGGACTGCTCCAAGATGAAGCAGCAGATAGCCAGGTCAGGAGGAACATTCTAAGCCACAGAGACACATCAACAAAATAATGCAGGTGATTATCGGATGGTGGGAATGACGAGCTAACTCAATGTACAGCACGGTGTCATTATGGTACCTGAGCGTTGGAGGTAGTCTCCAGGAAGCAGAGGCGGTTCCCAAAGCCTTCGCAGGATAGACAAAGCTTGATCTGCTCTTTCAGGATGGAGGCGGTGCACTGTAGCACAACCTGGTCATCCTGAGGAAACGAGAAGAAAAATCCAAATGAATGTACAAAAGGTCTGATTTTACATGTCAGGATTAGTTCCCAGGTCATGTGGACGGCACAGACCTAGATGAAGCATGGGAAATTGAGGCCAGACAACCCTTTCTGATGCCCCATGGTGGGATCGAACCCACGATGCCTCATAATATTTTTTATTTGAGTTACCCTATTCTAAGCTTGCCTTTACTCATAATTACTCAAGTCGAACAATTATTTCCAAACATTTTTACCCTCAAACACGCTCGTTTTCCATTTGGCATTCAAAATTCAAATTACAGACAGAGGCCATGATAAACAGTCTGAAGTTCCACCTAAATATTACACAAATTCAAGCAGTCAGGTGTCAAGTTAACAAGTTGTCAACTCACGTTCATCAGCATGTCTGAGTCTGACTCCATTCTATACGTCTCATATTTAATTCACGTTGTAAATTTCACGGCTGGTTAATTTTTACATTGCCAGCCCACAACCTTGGTAGGTCAAGTTCTTTATCATGTAGCTTTGTGAGGGGTAGTGTTACATCCATCACCAACATAGAGGGAACTTAAGAAGCTGCTAGGGAGTAGTCAACAATAGAATGCGGGCAATGCAGTCATCTGGACTTAAACAGTCCAGTGAGCCATCATTGAATGACGAGTATGATGTTGGGCCCAAACAAAATCTGATACGTCTGGCCAAAGAGAACTGTGGCCACTAAGAATACTTAAAATCTATGAAAACTTGCGCAAAGCAGCTGCGCCCCCAAACTTAAGAGCTTCCATTTCTAACCTTCACTTTCACTTCATCTTTGTTATTCCTCCATGTCTATCACTGGCCAAACGGCAATCTCCCAGTCTCTCTGGCTCTGTCGCCAGCCACTCCTCCACAGCCTCTATTTCAGGCCCGTGCAGCTGCTGCTTATGCATTCCCCTCCGGAAAGCACAAGATATTTGAGATTGGGCGGCTGGCAAAGACTGGCCCACACTGCAGAGGGTTGTTAATCCAGTTAGTAGATATGCTGAAGGGGGGGAATATTTCAAAGTTCTCTCTGTGATACTTCACAGATCCATATGTGGCTGGGCAAGAGGTGTCTTCACTGGAAAAAACTGCTTCAGGTGGACTTTCCCCCTCGTGTCAGGTATATGCCAACAACATATGTCATGCAGCCCAAATAAACTGGCAGCATACAAGGACACAAGGTACAAAGCCCCATATACAGTGGTGCAAACAACAAGGTAGGACCTATGTGAAATTTGTATGTATAGTACACATACAAATCCCCTAGATTATGTTAGAGAATACAGTATTAGATGTTACATGTTACACATTTCTAATATTACCAAGCTAGTTCTGTTTTAGAGGTTATTCAAGTGTCCTGAAGGAGTGGAGTGGTGATCATAAACGGAAATTGGGAATATTATAAAGTAAAGGGGCTCAGTATCACTACATGAAACCAGTACTCTTCATAGACGTGGAGGGAGTGACACTTGCATAACTGCAGCATTTTTAACAAACCTGTCAATTATGAGAGGTCCGTTTAACGTGTCACGGTCAGTCCCCACGTTGTGGGGACGGACACGGAAACAGATGGGGCCTAGGGGATAAGGGTTGGATGCCCTTTCTGATGCCCCATAATGAGTTTGAACCCGGTGCCTCTGGCTCATCCATTCCCAAAGCACACACTCTGAGCTGCCACAGTCCCCGAAACGGACATGAAATGCAACGGATGTACATATGAATGAATAGCATAACTGTTATTGAACCAGCAGCCCTAAGATTACTAGTTGACCTGTTCTACCTCCTGAGCCATGGTATCCTATAATAGAATGTGGATTTCTCAAAAATGTGAAAACCATATTGGCATACATAGCAAGAAATCAATAAAAGACTACTGTAGCACAGTAAACATGATAACCATTTTAGGTGTCAGACAGTATTGTTCATTTTACAGAAAGATGGCGGAAAAATAACAATTTATCAATATGTCATAGTTTCGCTCCTTCAAAGGTGCTGTGAGTGAGTGAAAATGAAATGAGATCTTCAAAAATTATGATAAACATCCATCCATCTATCATCAACTGCTTATCCGAACTCAGGTCACAGAGTCATGCTGGGGCCTATCCCAGCACTCGTTTGGTGGGGAGGCACCCTTGACGCGTCAGGTCAATTTTATTTGTACAGCCTAGTATCACAAATTGAGAATGTGCCTCATCATTCTATTCCAGGACTAGAGCAGTTAGGGGTTCAGTGTTTTGCTCAAGGACACTTGATAATAATAATGGTGGTAGGGCAGTCCTCTAGTAATCAGAAGATTGGTGGTTTGATCCCCAGGTCCTGCTGAAAGTATGTCAAACTGGCCTCAAGCAAGAATCTGAGCCCTTAACTGCTCAAGCCTTCAGATGGGGTGGTGATCTGTCCAGGGTGTCTCCCCATCTTTTGCCCAATGAGGTCTGGGATAGGCTCCAGCATGACTGTGCAACCCGACATTGGATAAGCAGTTGATGATGGATAATAATAATAATTATCTCCGTAGGGACAGTGCATAATAATGAACATTTAGAACATAAATACACCAGATTTAGCCATCAGGCTAATTTTAATCTGTTTTCCCAAGCAGTTAGGGTCTCAATATCTTGCTCAAGAACATGTTGTTGTTTTCTGTTTTTATATTATTGTTTTTCATACAAATAAACTCAAAAGATTGATGTCCTAGAAGGTCATCAGACGGTCAGCTCAAAGAAATTCCTGAGAAAATATTCCAGGAACGGACTCTTCTTGAACGAGAAATAGTCCACACATACACATCTCTTACATACATATAGATATCACCATAAAGTTGCTTAATAGCAACATTGAGACTTTGGTTCCCACATGGACTGAAGTAAGCAGGTGCTGAAATGGGCCAAGCTTTGAACTTGCTAATCCTCTCCCTGTAAATATAGCACTCTGTAGAGCTCCAGATAGACTGCATCACACCGAGCGAGATCTCATCTGACACCTTTACTATGCTTATCAACCGTTTGATGGAGCAGATTCTGTTTTATAGAGGGGTTGTGTTCAGGACAGAGTCTTTTCTTGCAGTTTTCTCCATCAGCAGGAAGTTACACGTGCAGTATATCACAGTAACAGTGGGCTGTCTCACTGGACCTGAATATTGCGTCACTGTTTTCGATGCCATATTGGACTTTTCCATTCTCTGCATGAGCTTAACACAGCTTGATGGAAGCACTTGTTTTATTCCTGGGACGACTTGAATATTTCCGACAAACACTTTGAAATGTCAAGTCTAAAAAGCGACCTGCCAAAACAGTGCATATGCGTAAAGATGAAAAATACAGATACATATTCCTTACTTCACATTCATTGAAGTGTGACCCAATGTAAAATATAAGAATTTGTCCTTTGAAATCCATCCATCTTTTTTCATATGTCAGGTTCATGGTTAATTCGTTTAAATTTTACTCAAATGGTACTTTGTCTTAAATCACAGCACATTGTTGTGTATCAATATAAAGGGATTAGAGTGATTTATTGTCAAAAACACCAGAATATTTCTTCCTGTTGAGACTGGGTTTCTATAGTCACTGTCAGTGTGGTACCTGGCAAAAGCAAACGTTTCCAACCTACAAGTATCCATCCTGAAAGCAATTAGACTTTAATCTTAAGAGTTTAAAATGGGGTTTGTTTTACATGTCACGATTAGTTCCCACATTGTAGGGATTGACAGACTGATGGAATTTGGGGGATTAAGGTCGGATGGCCTTCTTTATGCACTGTGCTGGATTCGCACCTGCAGCCTCTGACTCATCGGTTCCCAAAATGCACACTTGACCACTGAGCTACGATTTCAAGATATATGTGATAAATCCCTGGGGGGAAATTTGTCCTCTGCATTTAACCCATCCTAGTGATGTAGCTAGAAGCAGTGGGCAGCATCAGCACCCAGGGACTAACTCTATTGCCCTAGTCAGGGGCCGAGGCATGAGTACTAACACGCATCCTCAACATGCATGTCTTTGATGGTGGGAGGAAACTGGAGCACCCTGGGGAAACCCACATAACATGGGAAGAACATGCAAACTCCACACAGAAAGAACAAGGGACGGGATTCAAAACCCAGGTTCTTCTTGCTATGTGGCAAAAGTGCTACCTACTGGGCCAGCATGTTGCTTTAAAAAATAGACCTTTGAGCCAAAATTGCAATAAGATTCAGATTCTGACTGAATAACTAAAGTAGAAGAGTGCTCTCTACCAAGTGCACTCTTCTACTTTAGGAGGAGTTGCCACTCAAATGTGGTATAAAAAAAGTTTTTTAAAGGTTTTGAATAACTGCAACTATGTGAGGTCCTTGCAAATACACATTCATATCTGCGCACACAAATTATTAGGCTGACGGACCCAACGACAGAACAGTCACATGGACACACAAGTCCCAAGTGTGTGACCACACAGGGCGTCATTCCTCTGGGATCTCGCACCTGGCCTGCAATCCTGCAGTCATTTTACATGTGTATATATACATTTTATGACTGTTCTTGCCCCAACATGCTCTGTATGAGATTTATACTAATCATTTTACTATAATGTGAACATGTGGGAAGCATATGCATCCATGTTCTTGAAAATCTCACGTTTGCTCTCCCTTTGTCAAAAAAATGTAATTCTCTCATTTACTTTTAAAGGAGCTTCTCTGACTTAGGTCTGTTGTCCTGAAGCAGGTTTGGGCTGGTTCTTCTCTTGACATGCAAGAGAGTTATTCATGTTAGCCAAATTAGACCCATGTACCCTAAGATCATAGTAATTGGGAGTAAATGTTGTTGTAAGGACTATTTTCACTTCAATATCCAGCCACTGGTAATCTTAATTTTCCTTATGTATGACTTAAGCCTCTGACTAACGAACTCAAACAAATTAGATGTGTATTTCCTCATCTCAAAGAAAGCAGTGGCACCTGAATTCTCATTCAGAGTGAATGCCCTAGTCATTGTTTTCCCAGCTTCCATGAAAGAGCTGCTTTTGTTAGAATAAAGCCGTGATACATCTTAGTCTTGTTAAGTCATGTCATAAAACCACGATACATCTTGGTGTGTGTTTCATAATACATCATATGCAGAAGTCATTGCTGGTACTTGCTGCAGAAGTTTTCTTTAAACATATCGGATATCTCATTGGTGTAAAAATAGATAACAATGCCGACAAACCAGCCACCTGTCCTTGTCATTCTGTTCACATGCCAGTCTATCAAAAGTAAAGTTAGTAGCAGACTAAAGGTTGTCTAGTTATTTATCCCAGAGTCTCTGTTCAACATTAACAAAGGGTTATAACTCCACACCACTAGTTGAATAAATTGACAGAGCAAATAAACTGTATTTTATGTTGCCTAAACTGATTTCCAGTATGCTATATGACAGAGAATACAGCATCACTCACCGTACGCAAAAACTGAATCTCTTCCTCTCCATCTGCACCTTCCGCCATCCTCTCAAGTGGTTAAAAAACCCTTGCCAGAGGTGGTATAAAACGTCTAGTTTCTCATCAAGTGGACTCCTGATGCCTGTCTATGGGCCCAGTGAGGGACAATGTGGGCCAGTGCCTCAATCCAGCTATGTTATGAGGTGGTGGATTGACAGTTAACCCCTGTTCACTGTAGCATCAAAAAGGGGTGGAGCAAACTAACAACTTTGTTGCAGCAGTTAAAATGTTTACCATACGCTATGTAGTGCTGTGCTGTAAATGGCTGTATTCAAGAGAGTACTTCAGGTTTATACTGTAATTTGAACATTCTCACAATTGGAACCTCAATATGCAGCATTCTTACTGTGCTTATGATGTCTTTGGTGCTCTAAACCCTAAATCACATTCTGGAGCTGTAGAGATGTATCTGCATGCTTTTTAATGTGATGAAACCTATCAATACTGGATATATTTTTTAAAGTAATTAAGTCCCATTAGCATTTTAATGTTTTGCTGACATCTATTGGATTAAAGTCATATAAGGATTAAAAACATGCGAGTCTTGGTACTCATGTTAGCATAGCAGGACAATAATAGAAGCAGCCAATGAAATAGTATTGGATTTGTAAGATTTAGGTGTGCTAGCACACCCATCAATATTGACAGAGACAGCCAGCACTGACAGTTTTCTATAGTAAAATCAATGCTGGTTCTTTGGCACAGTGTTATCAAGTGCAGCTGTGTTTATTCTACTATGCTTGCATCACAGGGTATAATGAACAGTATGGCATGAGTTTAACTTTTAGATGGTTTTAAACCCATGCATGATAACAAGCTCACGCAAACTCCCTAACTTTATATTGCTTATATTTTTGGCATTTAGTTTTTAGACTCTATACATTTCGCTGATGTTTTATATTTCTTATCTTTTCTCTGTCTTTTTTATTCTCCGTGTGCACCATTTAGGTGATACAATTGCAATTTCATTGTTCTTGCATAATGATGTTAAAGTTATTGAATCAAACTGGTATCAGTGAGAGCAAATGTCATGTGCAGAGCAGCTAAAGTTCCTGACAAGACAGCCCAATAATCATTGGGGTTCATTTATATAGTCTGTTTGTAACATGTTACAAATTAATTGGGATTGTGAAGCCGACTACAGCATTTTTTAATTCACGATAATGACCTATACAAATAAAATGTACTTCACTTAACTTCATTCTTTGGGTAGATATTAACAGAGCGTTTGCCATGAATTTACTAAAGAAAAACAACTGGCATCCTGCAGAGGGCACCAAGTCTAGGGACCGTCTAGTGTGCTATAAATGTCCAAGCATGAAGAAGTAAGAAGAAGAAAGAAGGTTCGTCCATCAAATCATTCCCCCGTCGCGTTTTACATTTCTTGCAGTTAAAGGTAACGTTGACACTTTTGCGTAATTATGCGTTTTTATTATTGCTTTGTAAAATATAAGTTAATCAGCGTGATACCATTTTTAAAAAAGTTTATAAAAACTGAAAATGGATTTCAAATGCCCCAAAAAATCATTTTGCCAGTTCGCTTTGAAGAAGTACGTTAGTTTGCTAATGCTATCTATGTATGTGACTTGCTAAGGTAAACCTGGTGGAGTCAGCTAACATTAATCGTTTGTCTTTGGTCATGGAAATAACAACAATAAGTGTGAAAGCCACTCTATAATGTTCAAACTGATTTGGTGTAACGTCACACTCCGGGTAAATTAATCAGTCACCCAAGTATGTTATTATTAGGGGGTGGCGTAGCTCAGTGGGTAGTGGTCGTTTAGCTGTAGGAAGGTTATAGCATCGATCCCCAGTCCTGCATATAGCATGTCAATGTGTCCTTGAGCAATACACTGAACCCCTAAATGCTCACTGGATGTACGTTGCTATGGATAAGAGCGTCGGCGAAATACCTGTAATGTAATCAGTATTGACTCGAGAACATTTCGTATGACTTAAATGTTGTTTTGCATTGTGCGTGAAAGACTATCTGCCTTTTCAGGTATACGTAGAAGAGAAGAATGGATGGCCTTAGCCACCTGCTTACAGATCCTCTTGATCCAAAGGACAGACATGATGGACAAATAACAGAGGAATGTATGCTTGGCAGCTGTCGAGTGAATCTGCCAGAGGACCTTCTTGAGGATGTGAGTTGGGCTAAGTAGCCTACTTTGCTTTTATCCCCTGACATTAAGTAGTATCACATTATTGATATTTACTACTTTGTTGTCAACAGCCTGAAATATTCTTCTCTGTGCTGAGTGAAAGCACATGGACTGAAATCCTTTCAGATTCCCAGAGGCAGCATCTTCGTCAGTTTTTACCACAGTTCACAGACAACAATGTTGCTGAGCAGAATGCTACCATACATGACTTATTCAACAACAAGAGCTTTTGCTTTGGAAATCCCCTTCATCTTGCTCAAAAATTATTTAGAGGTATCTTTTCACCCAATTACACAGCATTTTAAATGTTATTTGTTTCTTTCGATCATTTGTAAAGTGACTGCCTTTTGTTACCCAGATGGCTACTTCAACCCAGAGGTTGTCAAGTACAGACAATTATGTGCCAAGTCTCAGAAGAAACGTCAGTTGCACTCCCTGCAGCAGTATTATCACAAGCTATTGAAACAGATCCTTGTCTCCAGAAAGGTGAGCCATACACACTTGGCTGTGTTCTAGGACTTTAAAGTCCACAGCAAATGGTTTTCTGTAGTTGATCATTGTGTGTATTTACATTTTAGGAGCTACTAGAATTAGCAGTTCACAGTGGGCTAGACATTCCACAGAAACGAAAATTGTCCAACAAAACTCATGCTGAGATGCAGGAACCAAGGATCAGACGACGAATGCGCCTCATACTAAAGGAAGTCAAAGCTGAATGTGGGGATAGTAATCCCACCTCTGATGATGATGGTCAGTCTGATTGTATAAGTACTGTAGGCTAAACAAAGCTGTAATACTATTAATTAAACTTCCCAATTAAATCAGTCTGAATAAGTGTTAATTAATGGCTGTATTTCCAGATTCATCATCATGGCCACCTGCCCCACAATCACCTTCCTCCCCCACAACCACAGTCCCACTCAAGGCTCTTTCCAGCCTCTGTACCCAAGACATGAAGAATGCTGGTTGGTTTGCCAATGTCTGTAATGTCAAGTTACTATCACGTTTACAGATGGATGGAGATGTCAATTTTTATGACGTTTGTTTACAGAAAAAATTGAACTAGGGGAGCAAGACTTAAAAATCTTGCTGCAAAATCATAGGGAGAAGAGGAAACGGCAGCCTGTAAGTGGCTCTATGAAAAAAAATATATAACTACAATTCTCAAGCATTTACTACTTTCTTTAACACAAATTTTTTATCTGTTTAGGACCATCCAGACTTGATGACTGCAGATATTCATCTTGGGGATATGATTTCAAGAGTGAATATTGGTCGAAAAGGCTCCACTATGTGTAAGTGAATGTTAAAGAGAAATTTTAACATTGTTTTGACACAACTTACAAGTCTGTTGTTCTTTCACCTCTAGCGCTCTTTGAACTTACTCTGCCAAAGAAGAAGATGAGAGAGGAGAGAAGAAAGAAGAAATTGAGGACAGTTAAAGTAGAATCTGAGGATACCTGTGAAACTCTTGTAACTTCAGACACCACCGTTCCATCAGCAAATCTCATTGCATCTCAGCCCGAAACGCCATCCACCCCACTAGCCAATGTCAAGGAAGAGTGAGTCAACTCTAGTCTATTGTTTCACTGCCAATGATATTAAGCATGACTATTGTCTTGTGTAATCCAATTTAGAGTTAACTCTTATACTTCCCAACTAATGCAAAGAGTTTCCATAATTACAGGGCAGTGGAAGAGTCTCAAAATAGCCCAGTTGTGGTTGAGGAGATAGCTGCCAGTTTCTTCAACTTGTTGGAGAACATTTTTCGGGCAGAAAACTATAACACCACTTCCATGGTATGGCCTGTTGACAGTCTCGGTATCTTGACTATATTCCAATGTCTAGATGTCTATAGTTAAATCTTTTTTTTAATTTTATTTTCAGGTTGAGGAGAAAGTTCAGATGTGGCAATCATCTCCAGCCAGCTCCCTCAACCCATGGTTCTCATCTGTCTCTTGTTGGTCTGAGCAGGTGCTTCCAGCCCTTCAGTTCCTTGCAGGGGAGGCTAAAGGTGAGCAAGTACATCTTATTTATATAGAGATTGTTATGTTTAATTTTCCCTATGGCTTCAGTTCCCCCATTTATTTCCCTCTCCTGTACTTTTGATCAGATGGTATGATAGCACTTCCAAGTGGCTTCCCTCCATATGTGGAATTTGGGGAACAATTTCAGCAGTGGAAGTGGGTTGGTAAGGAGGCACATTTATTCAAATTCCTGGTTTACACAATGGACTTTGAATTTAGAAGTAAGATTGAATGTTTCAAAATTATGGCACTAAAGAATTACATGCATTGCATGTTATAGGTCCCAGTCAGGATGCAGAGAAAGATCTCAATGCACTCTGTCAACTATGGCTCGATTCCAAAGATTTAGTTGTTAAGGTAGGATATGACAAAAATGTACAACACTGCTGTTAATACTGAATTATATGAATCATATCAATCAAAAAACGCTTTTTGTCATTCACAGATGGAGAATGAAGAGTTATCAGAAATTGCCTCTCCCACCCCTAGAGTGTAAGAATAGAATATATTCATATGAACACTGCAAATATGGCACCTAAACCAGTATACAAGTTGTCCTAATTAAAATTAGTAATACCATTATCATTATATCTCTCTAAGCAGCTGGACGGACTACGTAGTGCGACCCAGCACTGGAGATGAAAGACATGTATTTCAGATCCAGGTCAGTGTGTGGTCTTGAAATTTTACTTATGTTTTACTGCCATTGCTGCTGCCAATGCTAAGATTGTGCATTATAACATTTCTGGTGATTTTAATGGAAAGGACACAGTCACAAAATAATATGTGATGCCTCTCTCAGTATGACTATCAGACATAGGGATTGATTCATCCCTTACTTGGATGACTAAAGTCTAGTTCAAAATGTGACCAGTACCTCTTTCGTGTGAGTATCAATTCTATTCTCAAACCGTATTTTCATATGTTCTCTAGGAGCAGCAACGGTACGACCAGCCGCATAAAGCCTTTACATTTAGGATGCATGGCTTTGAGTCAGTGGTGGGCCCTGTCAAAGGGGTGTTTGACAAGGAGATGTCGCTTAACAAGGCCAGGGAGCACACACTGCTGCGCTCAGACCGGCCAGCCTACGTCACGATTCTCTCTCTGGGTTAGAGTTTCTTCTGTGTTAACCCAAAGTGATTGTCACTATTTTTTCCATTATGCATTCATCTACTGATTATAGCGCATGCTGTTGAAGGCAGATAGGTCATTTTACTCTCTTAATTTTCCTCTTATTTTAAGTGCGAGATGCAGCAGCCAGGTTACCCAATGGAGAAGGAACCAGGGCTGAAATCTGTGAATTGCTAAAGGATTCCCAGTTTCTTGCCCCAGATGTCACCAGTGCTCAGGTCAGTCAGAATCTGTCGGTAGTATTGGTGTCATCATTATCCAAATCTCTCAAGATGGATTGTGACAATCGATGAGCGTTTGGGGCTTGTTTTGTCATTTAGGTGAACACCGTTGTCAGTGGTGCCCTTGACAGACTTCATTATGAGAAGGACCCCTGTGTAAAGTATGACATCGGTCGCAAACTGTGGATTTACCTGCATCGCGATCGCAGTCAGGAGGAGTTTGGTGAGGAGCAATATGATGATGATTATTATGTCAATAAAACAGAATAGCAAATGAAGAACACACAAAGCACGTTTGCACAAAATTGGGCCACACAATTCAATGTAAGTAACTGATTGACAAGGTGACACGAGAAGAAGGAACTGTAATATCATTACATTCATCATCTTGAATCTCTTACGTTAAGTTTTTCTCATATTGAATAAATAGTGCATTTATTATTAATGACGAGATTAATCCTTTATGGTATTCTTGCTTTTGCTCTACATCAACATTGCATGCTGATAGAATTGTCGAATAACCTTTTTTCCTATTTTAAGAACAAGATTATCATAATTTCTCTTTTCTCAACCCAGAGAAAATCCACCAAGCCCAAGCCGCAGCCGCAAAAGCAAGGAAAGCTCTACAACAGAAACCAAAACCTGTGCCCAAGCCTGTGAGTTCCATTGTGTCCGTTTTTGCTATAGTAACAAACATGTCTGCATGCTCTCCTGGAAGACAATTTAGAGTACCTGATTTAGCTTACCTTGTACACAGCTTGGTTCAGTTCACATTCAGTTCCTTTCCAAAATACAAAGTATGTCTTTTATTTTGTTATAGTACTTATGATGACAACAGCCTGTTGTTCAGTCAGTAAATCAAGTAATGTAGCTAGCTCAGTGGTTGAGCCTCCATTTCAGGAACTGAAGAGCCAGATGTTGCGGGTTCAAACCCATAGTGGGGTTTCAGGAAGGGTATCCGGCCTCAATTCCCCACTCCCCTTTTGAGTCCTTGTCCACCCCCACAACGTATTAACTAATCATGTACACATGCATACTCATGTGCATTGTGGTTGGTTTTTAGTTTGATCTGTTTCTTTCTGTCTCATGTTTAATTTCCTTTTTATTCATCTAGTTACTCTTATTTTTCATGATTCTAAAGCACTTCATAACTGTGTTTTTTTAAGTGCCATATCGATAAACATTTTTTTACTTACTTTTGTCTATTGGTACTATTGGTTGCCAAGAATGACAATGGACACCTTTAATTTGGAATTGTTCTCCTCCCTACATAGTGAACAGTTTTTTTTGTGCTTTTGCGGTGGAAATTATTGTCATGCTTCTTTGAGTCAGGTATTTTTTTCAGTGTCAGCATGTTGTTTTATATCCCCCTCCTATGAGAAAATGAGTAATAGACATAGGATGTTGTGAGTGAGTTATTTAAATGGTAAACCTAAGAACGACTTGTTCTTATACATTGCTTTTCTAGTTTAATGACCACTCAAATTTACTCTGGTTCTTTTGTAGAAGTCTGGTAGTAAAGATGGAGGAGTTAAAACCCCCGGATCTCTTGAGACTGGGCAGGATGTGGGTGCAAATGCCATGTCACCGACCCCAACAACCCCAAGCACACCTGGAACCCCTAGATCACCACTGCCCTCTACAGCCAGCACACCTAACAAGACCACAGTTTCTGATGCCATCAAGAACACCCCTGGGTCAGTGAAATACAAAATTGGTGTTCCATGTCACATTATACATTGAATTTCCATTTGTCTATTTTTGTCAATGAGATGCGTGGGACCGAAGCCCTCTTTTCCAGGAGTGGCACATTATTTCAGCCAAAAGACTGCCTGCCTAACACAAGAATTTATTACAGTATTTTGTCAATAGAATTTTTATATTCTTCCTTGAATTTTTTTTCTTTGAGCTGTATCAATGATATTCATTTAAAAAGTAAATCGGATTGTATGAGGCAGATTTATTTCCTTCTTCACCATCAGTCAGAGTTATCACACTTTAAGTTTATCTTTTTGTACACCAAAAGGTCAATCCTATCCTAAGCATAGTTGATCTACTTTATGGAAAACTTGAAAACTTGGTTCACACACAGCCTAACCACTTGTTTCAATAAGTCTCAGTAGGCATCTTGATTCAAAAATGTTCACCACATCATCAGTGGTGGTTTAAGAAATTTAAAGAAATAAATTTCAATCTCAATTCATGACTGACTGATTGTTAAATTCTCACAGGCCTACTTCTAACTACTTTTTTTAAAACTTTGTTTATTGCACTCGCATTAAATGTACATACAAATAGGAAATATTCCATCATTTAATTCGGTCCTATGCATTTCATATGTTTTTAATTCAGCCAATTTTGTTCAGTTTGTGTAGGCTAATATGTTACTCGACCCCAATTTCAAATGTAGTTTATAGATACTCTTTTGAATGTGTGTAATGGCCAGGACACATTCAACATTTCAAAACTATTTTGATAAACTCATTTTTCTCTGTTGGAAGATAAAGGGTACTGAGTGGTTGCTCACGGCTTTGAAAGGAAAATTACATCAGCTCTACCCCACTCAAATTTAAAAGTCTTTATCACCAATGATTAAATAATTTACTTTCAAAACACAAAATATTGTTTTTTACCTTTAAGGGAAAGAATGAACAATTTCAGACTTGGCAAGGTTCAGAGCTCTGTAATGCCATATTTTTACTCTAAAACTCAGTTCTCTCCCCATTCTATTCCCCTCCTAGTGTTCTGCTTGTCTCTTCTCCCTCCATGCCCCAACTGGGTACCATCTTGCCTACTAGCCAAGCTGGTCCACCACCCGCACAACCAGCTACATCCCAGCACACAGCTCGGATAGTTAGCCACCTGGCAGCAGGCACTCTGCCCCAGGTGCGAGTAGTATCCACTCAGCCCACCCTAAGCACCTCCTCAGGAAGTCAGCAGGCCACACTGGTACACCAGACACCTCACCAGATCAGAGTGCCAGTATCAGTGGGCACCAAGGGCATTTCACAGGTACCCAAAATAACAACTTAAAGCACGAGGTAAATAATAGTTGCTAAGTTTTGTGTTTCATAAAGATGTAATAAAAGCTGTTTGTTTTTGTTAATGTGCATATATAGGCTGTGGTGTCATTGCCTCTGAGGACTCAGGCTGCTAATAGTCCAATTCCTGTGCCGACTACCTTGTCTGTTTCTGCTGTAACTATGGCCAAACCTCCGACTGGTTCCCCTGGCAGCCCAGCCAACAACCCTGCATCACCTGCTGTTCTACAAGGTGTTACAAGCCAGAGCATCAAACAGGTGAATAGGATTGTTTTGACTGGGCTATGTTTTGAGCAACAGACAGTGCTTTACCCCCCAAAATGACTTTAATAACGAGAATACCATGTATGGGATACCTAGTGTTCATGGAGTATCTGTACATGTAGTTACCATTGTCAAATTTAAATTGAGACAGTCCTGTAGCATCATCTGATGTTGGTTGCTATCAGCTACTGTGGGATGTTGGGTTTCATACAGCAACATTGTATTTAACATTTCTGTTTCATGATGACATTCCTTATACATGTAATGACAGTTGGCACAAATAAATGATAATAAGAGGTAAGTTACATCTTCTAACAACTAATATATGTTCAGACATCCTCATACATACATACATACACTCACAGACAAGCATGTTGTTGAAGTTTTGTGACAAAGCCATTTCCCACCTTTGAAAAATGTTCATCTCTTTCTTTAAAGATGTCCATTACGGGGCAGCTTGGAATGAAGACAACAGGAGGAACTGGCATTCCAATAACTGCTACTAACCTGCGTATCCAAGGCAAGGATGTCCTTCGTCTTCCCCCATCCTCCATCACGACGGACGCCAAAGGCCAGACAGTTCTACGGATAACCCCAGACATGATGGCTACCCTTGCCAAGTCCCCAGTAACAACAGTCAAGCTCACTCCTGACTTCCTGGGGACTGCCACTACAGGAGGGAGCAAGAGCATATCGGCCACTCTCCATGTGACCCCTCCCCACCCCTCTTCCTCCAACCCAGCCTCTTGTACAGGAGAAGCCCAGACCAATAAGGTGGGGGTCAGTGCCTCTAGCCTCTTAAAGACTGCGGGGGAAACAGCCATCCGGCTTATGCCCACATTAGCTGTGACTGTTGCTGACCAAAAGACAAGGACCTTATCCACTGTTTCCTCCCCTGACTCTAAGGGCGGTGCCACTATTCGTATCATGCCAGGCCTTGGTGTCATTCCACAGAAACCGGGTCAAACCATCACAATGACTGCTGCCACGGGCGGTAAACCATCTCAAACCTCTTCAAGTGTCACATTAGGCACCACTGGAGTGGCTGCAGCCAAGGGAATTACAGTTGGTCCTTCAGCCTCAGGCTCATCCCTGACACTTGGAACGGGAACAGCAACGGTGCGCCAGGTCCCTGTCAGTGCTGCAGTGGTGACCACACAAACGGTATGATATGATAAATTTGTTTATTGTCCATCATAATGTTAATGAGATATTTCATTGTTGCCTGTAGAGATATTTTACAATCATCTGCTATTCTCTGTGGAGATCAGAATAGGAGGAAGTACAGAAAACCCTTGATGCTCGTGGAAATTTACAATTTTGCTCAAGGACTTCTGGACAAGTAGAGTCCTACTGACACAAGGATTGAAAACCGGCTCTACATAGGACAGTTCCTCTGCTACCCAATATATCATTGTCCAAAAAATAAATATACAATTTTTGAGTAATTTACACCCCGCCAACGTTGAGATGGAAAGTTATGTAATGTTACATTATTCCAGTGACAACCCTGATCTCTGGACAGATTGAGGTCTGTTTTTACATGTCATGCTTAGTCCCCACATGGTAGGGGTGGACATGGATTTAGATGAAGTGTAGGGGGATTAAGGCTGGATGCTCTTAACGATGTCCCACAGTGAATTCAAACCTCCAACATCTGGCTCGTCAGTTCTTGAAATACGCACTCTACCACTGAACTCCTGAAGACGGATTACTATACTTCAATATTTAGCCTAACTAAAAAGTATCCACCATTTATTGTTTTTTAAACTGCTCAAATCTGAGGCCTGACATTAGTTTCTTTGATCTCACAGTGAAACATGACATTTTTTCAGTTTTATAGACTTTATATTTACTTATTTCCTGTTGTAATTAAAGGATTGTTACCTTTGGGAAATTACTAAGAGCCGTAAGGGGTAGCAGCAGCTTCACAGTGAGGAGGGTGTCTATCAACTCGAGGGCAGTGATTAGTCCTCTGTGACAGCAAAGCAGCCAACTTCCTGAAATATGCTTGAGAAAGACTCTGAATCAGGCCTGAACTATGACATCCCTGTTGAGGAGGTTTTCTTGAATTGAAGTTGATTATTGTTTGTGTCACAGTCTATATTTCAATTTATATCAATACATAAGTGGCATCAACCCTTGTCTTCTTGATTCCTCCATAGGGGAAGTTACCTGCCCGGATAACAGTGCCCTTGTCTGTTCTCAACCAACCCTTGAAAAGCAAGAGTGTTGTGACCACACCCATTATGAAGGGTAGCATCAACACCAAGTGAGTCCCTGCCTCCACAGACATAAGAGGTTTTGCCTACTTTACTTGATAACTCTGACTTTATCATTTCTCTTTCTCCTTTTTGGTGCAGTATCGGCAGTCTGGGTAGAAACATCATCCTGACCACCATGCCTGCTGGCACTAAGCTGATCGCTGGAAACAAGCCTGTCAGCTTTGTCACAGCCCAACAATTACAGCAGCTGCAGCAACAAGGACAGGCCACTCAGGTTAGCTTACTTTGCATTCATGTGTTGTTGTACTACCTATACTCTTTATGGTATAGGTAGTAAAATCCAATTTTGGTGAATCACTGAATTCGGTGGTCAGGAGACACAGTTAGGTCCGTAAATATTTGGACAGTGGTACATTTTTCTCAGTTTCAGCGCTGTACGCTACCACAATGGATTTGAAATGAAATAATCGAAATGCAAGTGAATTGCAGACTTTCAGCTTTAATTGAGGGTACTCACATCAAAATTGGAGGAAGGGTTGTATGAAAATTGTTGCAATTCCTAAAGCCTCCCTCCAATACTTCTGCCTAAGCAAAGCAATTGAAAAAAGAACTCGAGTTGATCCACGACCACTGCTCACTGCAATAGGATGGGTTACATACAGAATAAAAATGTCATTGTAACTGAAGAGCTGTACAATGATAAAGTGAAGTGGCTTTCTTTCTTTTCTTGATGCTTGTCAAGGGTGAAAAAAACTGAAGATACTCATCATGAACAATCAAAGTCAACAGGAAATCTCAAGAGTTGCTAAACAAACAAGTTGTTGCTTTAATCATTCAATTTAGATGATGATTTCCGTGACGCGAATATCGTTTTATTACTCTCAACCCCCTGCACACTGTTTCCCCTGGTGTAGCAACTAGCAAATAGAGGCTCTCACAGTTCATCAAACTAATATCTTTCTTTCCTTCCTCTCATCCTGTAGGTTCGTATCCAAACGGTGCAAGCACAGCAGCTTCAGCAGCACATGACAACCAGCTCCCCTAAATCTGTATCTACAGTTGTGGTGACCACAGCAACCTCACCAAAATGCTCATCAGATCCCCCACCTGCACCCCAGTAGTGATACTGTCCCATCAGCCAGGAGTAAAATGTCACATCATACCATGTCCAAGTACCAGCCGCAGAGGTCAAGTTCTGTGCTGGTCAATGTATGATGACCATGTAATGGCACTGTCGGACAAAGTATTCCTGGTACCCGGCATCAAACTGCAAGGACGCCCTTCCATGCTTGAGACATACACATGTTGACAGTAACAATAATCTTGTTTTTTTGATGTTATGTTAACAGCTTGAATGTTGATTCCTCATTACCATTGACAGTTTAGA